>QVTG01000172.1:12116-46008 GCA_013305925.1 Geotrichum reessii | reverse complement strand
TTATTATTATTATTATTATTATTATTATTATTATTATTATTATTATTATTATTATTATTATTATTATTATTATTAGTTTTATTTTTGAAACATTATCATCTATATTTGTCTCCAAAAAAATTCATGATAAAGTTCTGTTATGCAGATGCAGAATTTCAATTTTTTAGAAAATCTAAGGAAATAATGACTTTACGTTTTTAAAAGATCTCGATAGTTTTCTTAGAGCAATTGATTTTTTTTTAAGGGTCTTACGCTCTTTTTCAGATATACGTAAATATGTACATATACTTATAGTATATTTGTTTTTTTTTTTTATTCAATTTTTTTTTTTATTCATTATTTTATTACACATGCAAATAAAAATCGTTGTATCATAGCGAGTAAGTTAATCAACCTACTTCTCAAAAAAATAAAGAAGGGAGAGGTAATAAAAAAGTAACCCTTTTTTTTTTTGGCGTTCCAGCGCGGTATGGTTGTCTTGATTTATTTCTTAACCACACGGCGCGCAAACTCACCAAGACCGTATTTGACAAAATCCCAGCCACCAACGCTGACAGTATCACCATTCTCCTCGAGGCGACGCACAAGGTAATCTTTAGTTTCCTTGGTGGGGCCCCAAGGCACGTATTTAATAACCTTGTTTCCACGCGTGGCCAGCGCTACACCCTGATCTTCAGCCATACCCATGAGCTGACCAAAAACAACAGATTCGTCTTTAGTGAGATCGACAGTGCCAGCAGACACCTCTGTCTTGAGACGACGATCAACAATAGACATAGACTCCTCGTTGTGTGAGGCCACAATCACGCGGCCAACAAGTGGCAGACCGTTGGAAAGAGGGCCCTTGCCTGGGTTCTTCCAGCCATCAATAATGCTGTCAAGCATCATAGAGATGCCCTTATTGTACGACGCGTCGGTTTCAGCCTTGGTCTTGTGAATAACGTTCCAGCGGTCGGGCTCACTGTGAGTATATGCGCCCCGCACAAGTTTGAGCGCCAACTGGTAATCATACTTCTTAGCATCTGCAAGCTCGTGCTCAAGTTGAGCAATTGAGTCTTGCAAGTACATCTGAATGGTGCCAATAACGACAACATTACCATTTTTGTTAAACTCGCGCATCATAACACGCTGGGCCTCGTAGACACCAGGTTGCAGCAGCTTTTTCTCAGCATCAAAGACAATAACAGCCTTACCCTTAGCGTTGTCAACGGTGTGCTGACAAATACGACGACATGTATCGAGGTAAGCAGCCCACTGGTCAGCATACTCAGGCTTATTGTAGTTCTTAAGCAGAGTTGCAGCGTTAGCCATCAGGCCAGTAGGCTTGAGCGCAATGTAGCCAGCCATAGGTGCCTGTGAGACGGAGCCGTTGGCGTAAGCAGTCGCGGCATTATCGTAGTGCTTGACAAGAATTTCATCAACAGAAGCAATAATCTCATCAACAGCCTTGTCAAGCAGCAAAGTAGAGGATGAGCCCTCGGCGTCTTCGACTGAGTACGAAATCATCATGTTTCCAAACCCGCGATGAAGTAGCTTAGAACCAGTAGCAACTACTTCTTGGAAAGATTCACCACCACAGTAAATGGGATAGACAAACTGCTTAATTAATGAGTTTGGGGTGTACTTCATGACCTTTGTAGACATCTTGATAAGTGCAGGGGAAGCAGTCATGGCAGAAATGGCAGTGGTTGATAACAGGTCCATGGCAGACAAGTTCTTGAGAAATTCAGGTGACTTGGAGGGGTCAACAAGTCTGTTATGAAGGTTTGCGGTACGGACAGGGTCAGAATTGCTGACAGCAGTCGCTATTTTTGCAGCGGCCGCAGCGACAGCAGGGTTTGCTCCATGGGCAGGCGCTGAGGAAGTAGCCTTGGAGGTAGAGGAGGAAATAAATCTTTTTAGCACTTGCTTGTTGGCAGTAGATCTCAACATTACACAACTAAGAGTATTGATTAATTACAAAAGATAAATGATTGTCAGAAAAATATGCAAATATTTAATTTTAATGAAAAGAAAAATAGAAAATCTTTTTTTCAAAAAAAACCAGGACAAAAACTGGTCTTTATATTGATTTATGAGCCCTCTATCTAGAGACACAGCAGGTTCAGATCTTTTTTTTTTTTTTTTTTATTTGTTTGTTTGTTTGTTTCTTAGTTATGGTTGAGATCACGATGGGGGCCAGTTGCCAAAAACAGCAACGAGGATGATACTGTCAGCCGTGCGGGTGGGAGTTTTGATAACTAGAGACCCCGGGTCAGATTTGCTTGAATGCATTTTGGCCCGGGGAATTAAAGCTCAAAATCTGGTACTGCCCGGGATTTTAAAAGGCCGAGAATTTTTTTTTTTTGTTTTTTTTAAAAAAAAAAAAAAAAATCGCCGCTGGGAATCTATTAACAATCAGCGTCAATGAAATGTAATCTTTATTTCTTCTCAGTAAGCAGCTTTAATGACAGTGAAAAGCAGCAAACCGCGAGCAACTCATTCAAAAAAAAAAAGCATTCCGAGGCATTTATATTGGCTCATTTTTATTACATATCACTGCTGATTGCTGGTTCTATCATTGACTTGATTCTAAAAGGGGTTTTTTATTATTATTATTATTATTTTTTTTTAATCTTTTTCTGGTTTTCTCCAAGATTTGCAAGTTGACCTTTCTTTTAATTTCTTATCAGCGCGTTTACTGAAAATACAATCGAAGCTTTTTTTTTTTTTTTTCAACCCAAACAATAAAAAAAAAAAAAAACTTTGGATTGAGGCTTTGATTGCTCACCAGAAAATATAAACTGATTTGTTGCTTCTTCTTTGGAAGATCACAAGACCAAGTCACAGGGCCCACAAAAGGAAAAAAAAAAAAAAAAAAAAAAAACGCCAGTATACAAAACTAGCTTGTTTCTTACACAATTTCTTTTGCTATATAAAACGCGTTTTTATTCTTGTTAGTCGTTTTTAGCGGGGTGAATGATTGTAACACTAAACTCATTTATTTGGCAACGTAGCATATCACCAACTGTGCCAAAAAAAAAAAAAAAAAAAAAAAAACCGCTACTTAACACTAATACGAGTCTCAAAGAATTTTTTTTTTTTTTTCATTTCATTTAGTATCAAAAAGAATACACAAAGTGTTCATATCAATTTTGTAGACTTCAGCAGAAGATAACTTGACGTGAACTTCGCTTTGTATTTTATATATGTCTTACTTGAGTTGACCCCTTCCGACCCTTTTTTGTTTTTTTTTGTTTGTAATTCTAAATAACCTAGAACTGACTTTTCTAGTTAAAACAGCTTATAAGTATTAATTAGTGATATCGCAATTTCTTTTAAGTACGACGTTTTTATAAAAAATATATATATTAATATTCTCTTCGCTGTTACTGCCGCTCGGGTGTGTGTTAGTACAAGTCAGTAACCTGCTTTTTGGAGGTTGTCTCAAAAGTGACGAGTAAAACACACAATACTGGCACTTTACATTGGTCCCTAAACCTATTCCATCAATCAATTATTCTCTCTCCCTCATACACACACACGCTCTCTCTCTCCTTTTTTTTTTTTTTTAATCGTCCACCTTCCGAGACTCCGAAGCTTTGAAATAGTGGGCTTTTATTCTATCCGACCTAGCCGTTAGTTGCTCATTGTCGCTTATTCACTAGCATGTAGACCTTTGCGATACTGGGGTTTTCAATTTTTCAAAATCGAGTTGGTGCGGACCTAAGATTCCGCACATACTGAACCTAGTGAAATCTCAACAAGTGTAGTTTTTAAAACCCTGAATGAAATTCGTAACTCTGAAAACTTTAAAGTTATATTATACCCTTGATCCATTTATAATTTTTTCAGCTGCAAATTGTTTTACTGATAATTTGTCTACACTTTATTATTATTTTAATTATGTAACTATGTGATGTAAGGACAATAAAGAGATTTTCTATCTATCTATAAATCTTTAAAAACAAATGATTTATATTTTTCTCATGGCAAACTATAAAAATTTTTGTTTAGGGAGGAGGCTGGTTGAAAATAGACACAATTGAGGGTCGATCAGGTTATTAGTGTATAGCCGTAATTTAGGAAAAAAAATATAAAACATCATGAATACTCAAGCTATGACTCCCCTTGAAAATTAAAGGTAAGTCTTATAGATTGGCTATTTATTTCTCATATAAATGATGCAAAAGAACAAACCCGTATTTTTCGGAATAAACCGGTTAATTTTACTACAATGAATTTTTTTTTTTTTTTTTGAAAACTAAGGCCAGAAATAAAACGTTTTGAATCTAATTCGTAATTTGCAACGTAATAAATTTTGTCATTTAATGAAATACCATATAATTACATAATATATATATACGTATATTTTTTTTTATCTTTTTAACGATTCAAAAAAAAAAGTTCAGCTAGTTGAGCCAAAGTATTTAAAATATAAAAAATGGGAATTTAAGTACAAGTCTGAAGATATATTTCACCCCCTGACCGTGAAACACATTAATGATTTCACCTAGCTCTGATTTCAAGCCATTTATTTGTCATAAGTTTTAAAACCAACCCACAAGATCCAGATTTCTCATTCATCTATTACCAAAATCAAAAAAAAACAAAAACAAACCATGTCTGCACTCAATATTTTACGATGGGTTTTGGTTCCTGTGTTTTTATCAATTTTAATTGCGCAGTACCTGCCTTCTACAATTCTACCAGCAGCGTTAACACACACTTCAATAGCGCTAGTGATTGCGCACCCTGATGATGAGGCCATGTTTTTCGGACCCGTGCTATCACAGCTTGCAGCACCAGCGAGTGCAAACAATGTGAGCATAGTGTGCTTTTCAGCTGGAGACTATGAGGGACTCGGCGCGACTCGCTCCCGCGAGCTTGTGGCGTCAGCACGTGTGTTTGGCGTGCCGCCTGCACAGGTTGTACTAATCAACGAACCCGACCAATTTTCTGACTCACAATCAGTTGAATGGGACGAGACAGCATTAGTAGCTCGTTTAGACACACTTTTGGATGCGGACACAAAGGTGTTGACATTTGACGCAGACGGGATTTCCGGCCATGCGAATCATCGTGCACTGTACCGCGCCGCGGCGCTAGTCAAGCAGCAAACTTTACGTGATGTTTACGTGCTTCGGTCACTACCAATGTGGCGCAAGTACGCGGGATATATTGATGCGCTTGCAACGTACCTTTTTGTTCTGTTCACCGGTGAAGAAAACAAGAATGGTGTTATTAATATCATATCAAGCCAACAGGAGATTGCAGATACTCGAACAGCAATGACAGACGCGCACGTCTCGCAAATGAAGTGGTTCCGCTATGGCTGGATTTACCTCTCTCGTTACATGATTGCCAATGACATTATTCATCTCTAAATCTGTACAAAGTTCCTTTTTCCTATGGTCTGCCAACTGTTTTTTTTTTTTTTTTTTTTTTTTTTGGTTAATAACACCAGACTTTCAAATTAAATAAAGATAATACAAAAAAAAAAAACTTAAATAAACAACAATGAAAACAAATACATAAACTCATATCTAGGCAGTGACAGGGGTAAAAACATCACTGCTTTGGGTCTTTTCTTTAATCGCGCTCCATCTCAAAACCTTGGCTTTTTTGGTCTTGGCTGGGGCCGGAGCGGCCAACCGCGCCCGGAGGTCGGCAAACTTTTTGACTTGTGGCGATTTGCTGATGTATTTAAATGCTTGATATGCTCTAGATTCTATCTGAGGATACTGGCTTGCGTAGGATTGAATGATATCAAGGGCCTGCTCAGTCTGGCCGTGACGAGCCATTGATGTTGTGGCTTCAAATAGGGCGGTACCAGCAGCCTTGGCGTTGTTGCGTTTTAGAAACACCGGAACCAAGTCCAAAATACCCTCAAAGTTCTGCTTAGCAAGGTCAAACCTCTGCTTATACTTGTACATCATAGTAGTAGGCGTTAGTTTGTAGCCTGTAGTAATGGATTGCCAAACAGCATCAAAGGCAACAGCAGGAGTGTTCCCAGTGGGCTCTTTTGTCAGCAGAGCCCACTTTAAAATAGATTCCCACAGTTCTAGTGAGCTCTCTTTAGATATGCTAATGTCGTAAGTGGTCTTAATATTTTCCATAATCTTGAGGCCTTCAACAAGCTGATCCTGTACACCATAAGCGTTAATAATAGCAGTGAGAGTAGAGACCTTGGGATAGTAAGGTGATCCCACAGGAACGCGACTCGGAGAATCTTCGTCATTCTCTAAGGGTGAGTTATCAAATTTAATCTTCCACACCGAAGAAATGATACCAGCGGCGTAGTCAAGGTCACCACCCTGACCAAGCGACATAATAGCCTGTTCGTAAGTTTTGTTGTTTGGAGAAAGACCGTCGGCAATCATCGCAGAAATAAGGTCCACAGGGTCCTTAGTAATAGGAGGCTCCTTTTCTAACTTGCTTCTAGCGTTAAATTTGCGTTGCCATCTTTCAGGATTGGCATTACAGGTGAGCGCCATGTATGTATTCCACAAAAGAAGACTCTTGGGAATATTACTCTGATTAATATGAGCCCAAATCTCGTGAACAACATTATGGAAACCAGCCAGTGATGCTTTGGTCATGAGAATAGAAAGTTCTGTTGTAGTCAACTGATGACCAAACTTGACCATTGTGCTAAACACAATTTGAAGATGGTCCCAGTTAACGTCATCTTTGGCCTGTCTTGAGACATGAATAAACAATTTAGACCAGTTTGCTCTTGAAAGATTTGCCAGAGTATCTGGTTCATTCTCAAAACAAAGCATAAACTTGCTCCAAGTCTCGCTACTGTTCTTTTCCAACGCGTGCTCAAGGCTTGTAAGTTCGGAAATTGGAAGTGTCGACTGCTTTCCAGCTAGAGGCGTAGACATGAGCACATTTGAAAAAAAAGGATCAATATTCAAATCCTTTGCACCAAATGAAGCAGACTGAACAATACCAGCAGTAGAGGAAGCCCATGATACAGATTGCTCAAAGGGGGTGTGGCCAACGTTAGTTGAGAGGGTTCTGAAATGAGATGCTGCCCTGCTATTGGTCAATTTGGACATGGTAGAAATACGGCTCGAGAGCACTTTTCTACCAGAGCAATTAAGAGACATGATTGAATAGTTAAAGAAAAAAGTTGAAGTGAATGCAAGTGAACAAAGAGAACGTCAAGTTTCTGGACACTTTCTAGGGAGTTGTTTATGACAGTCTCTATAAGAAAATAACCCAGTACGTTACGTAGAAAGAAAAAAGAGTGGATAGAGGTGTGAAAAAAAAAAATACAAAATAATACTTCTAAATTTGGTGAGTGTCCGAAAATTTGAAATTTCAAAATAAAAACTATTAGATAATAAGTTACACACTAATTTATAATCAAATTACATAACAATTTTCAAACAATTTAATCAGATAGATGTGTAATTAGTATTAATGTAAGTTACTATTTTAGGAATCGCGTCGCGTTTACATCACACGCGAATGTCAAATTCTCTTGGGAGCTCGACTTGCAAGAACAACCAAAAAATTTCAAATCTTCCAAGATCTCTTTTAACCCAGTGTTTAATTATGGCAACATCCACTAACAAGCCGTTCAGGCTAATGAATTTTTGCATAACAGGAGTTTCTGAGTATAACACCAAGCTATCAAGTGATGCTGAACCTCTGGTAAGCGACTTCTATTATTATTATTATTATTTTTTTAATTTTTTTTTTTTTTTTAATTCTATTCACAGTACGCTAATAAGACTGCAGCAAGAAGCTACAATTAAGGAGTATATTACTTCTATGGGTGGATTTGTGTCGAACAGTTTGACTAGTCACACAAAATACCTGGTGGTATGCTACACTAACACCAATAAATATCGTCATGCAGTAAAGTGTCGCCCGGACATTATATTTGTGACAACAAATTTCATTGATAACGTTCACAAACGATGGGTAGAGGGTGAAGACATTGACATACTTTCGGAAATGAAAAAGGGCCTAGCCAAACCTTTTACAAATCTCATCGCTTGCATAACCAATATTGGTAAGTAATCTTTATCTTTGTAATCAGAATTTCAAAGTTTTTCTTACCAATATTATAGACAGTCAAGAAGAGCGTGAAAGAATAGGAAAGCTCATTCGTGACAACGGTGGTGTGTACGATTCTAGTTTACGGCGGACCTCCACACATCTTATTACACCCTCAGGTGCAGGCAGAAAGGTCGAAGGTGCCGTCAAGTGGAAACAAGAAGTTGTGGATCCTCGTTGGGTTGAAGACTGCCTTAAACGAAATGCAAGACTAGAGGAACGCTACTATTCACTAAGTGTGGCTAAGGAAAAGCGAGGACTAAACGCTTATGGCGATCTTCCTGATCCTAGTGCCTCATTACTGCCAGAACACTACTTTGACGAAAATCTTACTACAGTGACTAAGAACAAGCTTAAAGCTAGAAAGAAAAAGGACAATGTGTGGCAAGAGGTTATAGATACTCTTCCCAAAAAACGAACAGTTCAAGAGAACAAAAAAATTTCTGAGTGGGACAACACATATTTTGTTCAAAGCGAAATAGATGAGAAGAAAACAGAGTACGAAAAAAAGCGCAAACAAGTTGAGCAAGAGAAGCATGAAACTAAAAGACAAAAAAGGTTGATGGAAGACGAAAAATCCATCAATCATCTTACAACAGGCATCTTTGAAAACATTGTGTTTGCTTTCCTAGGATACAAAAATGAGCAAATCGACCATCTTACTAAAATTGTAGCCTCCCATAATGGCTCGACTTCCACTGACATACAAGCTACAGAAGTCACGCATGTTGTTGTTAATAGCAAAGCCGATCCCGATGAAATCAAACTAGAAATTGACAACTTATCATCCTCGGTTATAGTTGCAACTGAGTGGTTTATTGAGAGATCTCTGTTTTACAAGGAGTTTATTTGCGATGTATGGGGCACATTTGTCTCGTTTCGCAATATCCCAGAGCTTCAAAATTTAAGCATCTCAATTTCCGGGTTCACAGGTGTTGAACTTCTACATATTGAAAAGCTTATTCAATTGCTTGGCGGTAAGTTTGAACCGACCTTCACCCCAAAACAGCAAGTTCTTATCTCCAAACCCAGGTCCTCAAAGTTTGATTATGCATTAAAGTGGAAAGTGCCTATTGTCAGTGCCAAATGGTTGTGGGAGTGTGCCAAAACCGGTACCTCTGTACCACTGACTGAAGAGTGGGTATTGGATGGTGTTGACAGAAAAGATACTATTTTGGTTGGCAAAACTTTTGGAAAAGAGGAAACGAAAGAGTTGACAGGAAATTACATGGAGACTACCGAAACTACAGTTAAGCTATCAACGAAAAAAGTCTCCACGACTGCCAAAAATGGACTTGCCGATATAATTTCAAGCAGGCTAGCTGCAACAATTTCGCAAGAGAATAACAGGCGGTTTTTCGGTAAGGCCAAGATCAGTTCAACAAGTGGTAACAATTCTATTCTGGAAAGTAGCTTTGATTCCGATTCCGCTAACAAAGCCGAAGATGTTGTTGCAACACAGATATCATACTTAGATCAGGACTCACTGAAAGATAGACAAACAATTATGAACATGCTAGGCGCTCATTATAACGCCGACGAGTCTGTACCCCCGGAAGAGACCAAAACAGTACGAGATGCTAATCCAAATAGAACAAGCCGAAGAAAAACTATTGGCCGAAATAATTAAGTAAATATATATATATATATATATAAAGCTTAATAAATTGCATTTACATTGCCTTAGATGGATAAAAAATCTATTTATTGTTACATTACCCTAAATGAATTTTTTTTTTTTCAACTCATCAAGAACGAGTTTACGGAATTCAAAGTTGTTCGACTAGGGTTGACTTTTCTGCTTGACAGAATATACACCAATCTCTGGCGAATACTGACTTTATCTCTTGCCTTGCTCATTCCATCAGAGGGGAACAAACACATTAGAGCCAAGCAGAGACCCACACTGAAATCTGAGCCTGTATCACATAAAATAAGAACTTTCTTTGAGTTAAAGTCATCACAATTGGCAATATTAGAAACAAGAGAAGGAAGAATAGTTCGAAGTTGTTTAGAGCCCTTTTTTCCTTCAGGAAGGCTCTCACAAATAACATTAAGTGTCTTACAGTCAGATTTGAAAGAAGCAAACAGACTGCTTAAGTTGACCAATATGTCAAATTGTTTAGCCAGTTCTACATCAACATTTTTGATTCCCAAGATTTCAGTATTCCCAATCCAATAGTTAAAAGGCTCTACATGGCTTAAAGATCCCATAATGCTGGTTGAGTCTGCAGTATTCAACTTTTTTTCCTTGAGATTGCTGACGATTTTCTCAATCTCTTTTTCAAGCTGGTCGTCCGTGAGCTCCATGTTGCCTAGTACATCTACGTTATCCCATAGGATGTTTGGTGTTAAAAGAAACGCCCATTCTTCATGGTCGTCTGCAGCTCCCTGAACGTAAGTGTATCCTGGCCGAAAATCGGTGTTATCTTGTACCATAACAGATGCAGTACACAAAATAATAGGATGGAACTCATCAATAATATCCCAAGACACTTCCTGAACAGTTTGAGGATTAAATGAGTCTGGTGTTACCCATATTGGTCGTAATGGTTTCTTAATTTTAGATTTCAGCCGTGACTCGACGTCAACCCCCGACGCATAGAACTTTTCGAGGAACTCCGGGACGCGCTTCTCTATTTGGCTTTTTTCGCTTGGCGAAATAATATGAGGAGGAAGGTATATCAGTGGATCAGACATACCAAACAAGACAATGTTAAGCACAGAACACCAAATTGGGACTGTTTTAGATAAAGCGTCTGGCATCCGCTTTCCTCGCCGTGTTGAATCCACCAATACCAGCCCGTTATGGTTGCTGATGAAATCAATAATATGTAAGTTGAGTCTTCTGGTGCTAAAATCCCATTGATTCATGTGTCCATCAGTACTCTTAAAGTAAACAGACTCAGTAATCTTGTTTTTAGGAATATACCACCTTCCGCAACGCTCGTTTGCTGTTTCTTGTTAGCTGCAAATGTCGCGAATCACAATTATATTTGTTCGGCCATACCTACCAGCGACAGCCTATATGCTTTACTGACCGCGGAAACAAATGCTGAATCGCTTAAAATCGATTGGATTCTGTTGTGAAGACTCCGTGAGTCCTTCCGCAGACTTTTGGAGATTTCTCCAAAACTTTGGGTAATATATTGCTGGTACTCTTCGTTTAGATTTGTCGTCATGATTTGTGGGTAGCCTTCTCAGTGTGTGAATAAAAGTATTGAATTTTTCATTTTGATTTATTTTTTTTATTTTTATTTTCAATCTTCTATTCAACACCACCGTTGTTGGAAACTTTTAACACCCAACGACTTTTAACCCACCAATTCAAGCAAACTACAGCAGAACAATGTCACGCGGAGGGTCCAGACAAGATTATATTGCCAGAGTCAGATATAGAAATGATCTGCCACCACCACCGTGCCCGCCTAAACTTCTCGAAATTCCTATTGATACGCAGAAGTTAACATCATGCTCGTTCCTGTCGGACCTTGCAAGAAAACAGGCCCCAGACCTTACCCTTGACATTGACCTGGGCATGCCGCTTGACATGACAGCATTGACAGGAATTTTTGATCGGGGTGATGAGAGCTCTGTCTATCCTCAAGACCCGCCTCCTGTGTTGAACGCAAAAGACAGTATTCTTTTGCGCGAGCCTGGTGGAAGCGGCGCTGGCGCAAGAGCGCAGCCATCGGTTTCATTTTTGCGTCGTACTGAATACATTTCATCCGAAGTCGTCAGACAGAAAATTGATATCAACAGTGCTAAGAATCTGAGACAACAACAACAAAAACAAAGAGAAACGGTCGTTGACCCTGAAGCACAGCTCCGAACTGTCGAGAGTACATTTGAAGCGACGAGTACTCCGCTAGAGAAGATTAGACATCCCACAAAGAAACATTTGAAAGCTGTGGAGACTTTTGCGGTTTTGCCAGACTTTAAGCAGCTGGACTTGACTTACCTTGCTGTCAAGATGCTTGGTTCCGCCGCTTTGTCACAGGAAAAGAAAAAGATTTCAGACGACTCTTTGGCTGTGTCAATTTTTCGACCAACATCGCTCGAGGACGACGAATGGATGTCATTTTTTGTCCCCACTAAAGAGGATAGCGCGCTTAGTTTAAAGAGAAAGCTTGATGACCCGGCCGACACACTCGAAAATGACGAGGACAAGGTATATAGATTTACTCACCACAAAGATTACGAGATGGAACTTATCCAGCACTCAAACCAATTTGCTGAAATTGCCATCAACTTTGATAAGAAGAATTCAACAGCCACATTTGTGCCCGTCGCTGGTCGAACCAAATTGAAGCATCGCAGAATTGTAGAAAGCCAGCGGGCACTTGTTAACGAGCACAATGTGGCTGCAATCGATCTTTCACTCAGAGAAGTCACTGCAGAAGAAAGCATTATTAGAGACAATGCCCGATCTGAGTTTGATCCTATTTCATACACAGCTGTCGAAACCAGAGATGACTCTGACGAGGAGGAGACATAGACGCACTGCAGGCTCTTTTTTTTTTTTAATTTTTTTTCTATTTAACCACATAGTGTAACCCGCTTAATATTATTCTATTTTGTAGCATCAGTGTAGCATCACGCAAAGCTGGCTATAGTCGCCTGTCTTGAAATAGTTAATATATGTTTATAATGAGTATCGTCATCAATTTGATTTTTTTCTTTTAAAAAGAAAGTACGTATTTTTGATCCTCTAACCTGTAGTTTCCATATTTTGGATGTTAATCATTTCTCGTTTTTGTTTTTCCGTTTGCAGTTTATTTTCTTCCACTGCTCATCCCTTTTTCTTCCCTTCTCCTTTTCTTTTCTCCCGCAATCTCAGCCCAACCAAACTTGATCATGTCTTTATCTTCGCTTTCTGAGTACTATAAAAGAAACATATTTCGTATTATTGATTCAGTTCAACCAGCTGCTAAGGTAAGTTAGAATTCTCTAGTTTGGAGTCACGATGTTATCAAAACTAATTGCGTGGAATTTCGCAGTACAAAGTACTGGTTTTAGATCACAATGTGTCAAAATTGCTTGAAAACGTCGTCGAGAAAAGCGATATTTTGAACAAAAATGTGTCTAGTGAGTATTGAAATTTGAACTGTATATTAAGTTTTGAATATTATTGCTAACTATATATTTCCTAAGGCATTGAAATTTTGGACAACAGACGGACTTCGCAAAACTACCTAGACGCTATTTACATTGTGACACCTACTGTTTATAACATCGAATGTATGAGCGCAGACTACACGGTTGTGCCACCTCGCTATGCAGGCGCGCACATCTTTTTTACGTCCGGGTTTACCAGCGCTCTCAATAATAAAATCAAGAACTCTATCATTGCGCGTCATCTTCGTCGATTAGAGCCTGTATACATCGACTTTAACCCACTGGAATCTCACACATTCTCTCTTAACAACCCAAATGCACTAGAGATTTTCTATAATGACGCTTGCACAGATATCTTGCAGCGGGCAGTAAAAAAGATTGCGCAACAACTGGTGTCAGTTTGTGCTACACTCGGCGAGTATCCAATCATTCGATTTTACGAGGCCGACAAAACTGAGCGAATGTCAAAAAAACTTACTTACATGATAGCTAAGGAGTTTCAAAATGAACTTGATTCTTATGCGAGAAACCACCCTGATTTTCCAGACATGTCAGAGGGTCGACCTAGAGGTGTGTTCCTGATTCTTGATAGAGCAATAGATTGGATCGCGCCACTTCTTCATGAATTTACATACCAGGCGATTGCCTACGATCTATTGCCAATTCAAAATTGGAATAAGTATACTTACACAGAAACCATTATGGGCAAGGAAAAGAAAACCGAAGGCACAGTTTCTGAGAAGGACCCCGAATGGGTATCACTACGACATACACACATGGAGAAGGCAACTGGTGTGCTACAAGAGAAGCTGGCAAAACTGAAAAAAGATAATCCACATCTTGCTGACTTAAATAAAGACGTTCGTGTAAACGATCTTAAGGACATGATGCTTAATGTGCCTGGATTTATTGAGATGAGAGATAGATATACACTACATGTTGCTCTTGCTACAGATTGTATGGATATGGTTACCAAGCGAAACCTTATTGATCTAGCCATTCTTGAGCAGATTTGCGCAACGGGCGTCAATGAAGACAAATCTAAACCTAAAGGTGTTGCTGACGAGTTTGTAGCCATGCTTGCTGACGAACGGCTTAATAATTCGGACAAGGTCCGACTTATATTGCTTTATGCATTATTCAGAAATGGTCTTATTGAAGAAGACTTTCAAAAACTCAGCTATCACTGCAGTCTTACACCTGACGATCTTAATGTTATCAAGAATTATGTCAAGCTTGGCGCCCCGGTTTTAAAGGAGTCAGCTGGTCAGCGAATCACCAAAAAAGAGATCCCAACGCGCTTTGACTCCCACGCAACTGGCCAGTGCTTTGCTATGTCGCGCTATGTGCCAGGCGTGTATGGTGTATTGGAAAAGCTCATTCATGGTGAACTTTCACCCGCAATCTTTCCATACATTAAAGATCAGCCGCTAGAGGACGAAGACAGCCCGGAAAACAGTAGCGTGTCATTGCGAAACCCGCGGCAACGTGCGGTATGGGCTCGCAGCGGTAATACACAGGTTGTCAAGCAGCGTATTTTTGTGTTTCTGGCAGGCGGCATGACGCCATCTGAGACAAGGTCTTGCTACGAGCTGGCGCAGCAACACTCAAAAGAGTTCATTATTGGCGGTACGGACTTTGTAACAGGCACATCACTGCTGCGTAGTTTGTATCGTTTGACGGTGCCCCGACAAAAGCTCGGCCTTGAGGAAGACGTGCAATTGCCAACTCATGCACCAAAATTTCTTTTTGAGTCTGACCGTGAGATTGAGCAACGGAAGAAGGCCCAACAGCAGCAGCAACAACAACAACAACAACAACAACAGCAACAACAGTCTCAACAGCAGAAACTTCCGTCTGCCTCTGTCCATGGCAAAACCCACGTCACGCCTTCCTCTACTCCATTACAGGAAGCCAAGAAGGAGAAAAAGAAAAACAAGTTTGGCCGCTTTTTCAAGTAAACTCTCATTTCCAACATTTTTATATTGCCAAAGAAACTAAAAAAAAAAAAAAAAAAAAATACGTATATAGTACATTAATAGAATAAACTAATAAGACCAAAATATATATATATATATATATATATTGTTGATGAATATTTCACGGACAGCTTGTCTTCGGAGATTTCAAGCGCCGAGTAGTTTGAAGAAAAAAGCTGACGCTTTATCGTATTAGTAAAGTCCAGAAAGCCCGTCATCACCAAAGCTCGGGCCGGGGCCTAGATTGGGATTCGGCGGACGCTTATTGTAGCGGTTGTTGTAGCGGTTCTGTTTCTTGTACGGTTTACTTTTTGGATGGGTGTTAGGATGATGCATTTGGGTCTGGTAGAATTGTGAAGATGATAGCAGAGACTGTTGCTGCTGGACGTAAAAACCAGATTGGGGTGGAACCAGCCCGGCTCCCTGAGGCGTTTGAAAAGGTGCATAGCCGGTGGGCACTGGTACAGGAGCAGGTGGTAGCTGGGCCGGGTTGTAGTATGATGTGTATTGCTGAGAAGACTGTTGTTGAGGGTTGAAAGGGACTTGTTGATACCGTTGATGTTGGTATTGGTGGTGTTGTTGTTGTTGTTGTTGGTATTGCACCTGAATTTGTTGTTGTTGCTGTTGTTGTTGTTGCTGTTGATGTAGATCAGGCTGTGATAAAGGCTCTTGTTTCAACGGCTGCGTACGGTTTGTGAGATGTGTTATTGTAGGCTCATAATCACTTTCTTCACCTGATGAAGACGAAGATGAAGAAGATGAAGAAGAGGAGCTGTCACTATCGCTGTCGTTATCACTGCTTTCGCTGTCAGAGCTGTCACTAGAACATCTAGACGAATCATTGCCATTGCCACTGTCATCGCTGCTGTTAGAATCAGACCTAGTACCACTACTTGACAAATCACTATTTTCCTTTTTATCACTCTTGTTCTTAAGATCAATGTCCTTTTTTGCTTCTTTGGTCACAGCATCGTTATTGGAACACAAAGATGGTACATAGTCATCTTCGTTGTCTTCTTCTGCTTCGGTCACAACAGGCTGCCCTGAAATTTCCTTCTTAAGCTCAGGTTGGTAGTCGTCGTCGTTCTCGCTTTCATAATCACGCGTCCGTTTTCCAGTAATACCACTGAGGTCTGGAGCAATAGCAGAATCTTTCTGCTGTTGCTGCTTTCTTTTCAGTTGCAATAACTTCTGCCGAATCTCAGCAGTAGTTAAATTTAGCTTGCTCATTGGCTTTGCAGGCAAGTTTGGAGGCGGGCCCAACTGCGCTGCACTCGGAAGACCAGCGGTCTGCTTTACAAGCACAACTTCTTCATCTTCAATAGCATTATCTTTCTCATCTTCGCTTTCTTCCTCATCGCTGCTACCATCACTACTACTGCTACTGCCACTGCTGCTGTTGTTCGAGCTAAGCGGGTCATCTGGACCCCTACTCGCGCGTCGTGCAAAATCCGGCTTATCAGTCATAACGCCAAGCACTTTTGTATCAAATTCAGAATCTGAAATCAGTTCACGTGGCAGCCCGTACAGTTTGCCTGCGATTAGTCGCTCCATGGGGTTGCTTCCGCGCTGTTCTGCAGTCATGCGGACGCGCATGTCCAGAGCCCACCGTCGAAATCGGTGAGCTTCTGTGCGCGCCTCCGGTGTTAGCTTTGCTAGTTTATCTGTGTCCCCACTCTTAAGATGGCCGTATTCTTGCGTGAGAGATGCAACTACTTCATCGCGAAGCTTGAGTACTTTCGCTACTTCGGCGTTTTCATCGCCACCTGACATAATTGTTTGAATAATCAAGTGTTTTTTTCCTCTCAATAATAAACTATCTGTAAAAACAAAATGTGTTACTCAAAGTCAGGCAAAGACCTTTGAGACAAAATAGGGGAATAGTAGAATAGAGAGAGGTTTTGTGATGCGATTTAATAGTTATATGGTTGGATAGTAACAAAAGTCCGTAAAAAACGACAATGTTAATGAAGAAGAGTGAAATTTCTGCTCCCAAAGGTCATGTGATTGCACAGCCGTACTTAAACAAAATGTATTAAGCACACATTACCCGTGTATGGCACATAAAATTCAATATTGATGGTAATTATTGCCCTCCACCTGATTATAAGAAATATGAACCTAGTATTATAGTTCTTTATTAATTTAAAGCTAAAAAAATTGTAATAAAAAAAGAAATTCCAAATAAATTAAGATGAAAAAAAACATTGTTTATACATGTAGAACCGAGAAAAAAATGATCATAGTGTGTTTATTTGATACCAACAAGTTTGACGTCAAAAGACAGAGTGCTGTTGGCAGGAATGCCGGGAAGACTCTGCTTGCCGTAGGCACTAGAAGCAGGAATAACAATGCGTCTCTCACCCTTGACAGCCATGCCAGCAACACCGACGTCCCAACCCTTAATGACCTCACCAGCGCCGAGCTTGAAAGCAAAGGGCTTGCCCTTGGTGTTAGAATCAAAAATATTACCATTCAGGAGTTTACCAATGTATCTAACAGAGACCTTGTCACCAGGTTGAGCAGTAGGGCCGGAACCAACCTTGCGGTCCTCGATAGTAACACCACCGGCAAGTTTCTTAGCAACGGGGCCCTTCTTGGCAGCAGGAGCAGAAGTGGAACCAGTAGGACCCTGCTCAAGCTCTTTAGAAAAAGCAACCTTCTTGTCTTCAGATTTTTGTTTCTTGGTCTGTTTCTTGGTCTCAACAGGAGCGGGAGCCTCTTCTTCAGCAGCTCTCTTCTTGTTCTGTTTCTTAACCTCCTTCTTAACCTCCTTCTTGGGGGTCTCCTTAGGGGCCTCCTCTTCTTCGTCATCTTCAGACTCGACAGGTTGAATACGGTTGCTGAAATCGAGCTCATCCTCATCAGGAGACAAATCGTAATCATCAGAGTCATCCTCATCAGAGTCCTCATCATCAGAGTCCTCATCATCGAAAGGATGCATAACGTAGTTACCGGTCAGGTGAATAGGATAGGAACCAGAAACCTCAAAAATGATATCGTCAGAAGCGTTGATAACAATGTCAAGTGTCTGTTGGTAGGCAACTTTAGGAGAAAGAGTACAAATAACAGTTTTAGAAATTTCGAAACTATCATCATCAGAATCTTCCTCAGAATCCTCTTCAGACTTCTTCTGTTGCTTCTTGTTCTTTTTAGCGTCTTTTTTGCCATTTTTAGGCTTCTCCTCTTCCTCGCTGTCTTCGTCCTCATCAACGGGGTATGTGAGATCATCTTCATCCTCATCGTAAACCTTTTTCAGAATTCTAAGAGTAGAAGGCTTGTCGCCCTCAGCGTTCTCAGGATCGATAGCGGCGAGAGTGATTCTGACGGTGCCAGCTTCGACAGCAAGCTGGGGCTCATTGGGGAGAAGCTCCAAAGTGTAAGAGCCAACAGGCAGTAGTCCTTGATATTCTTCAGCCATTGTGTCTATATGTGAATTGATATGGGTTTAATAAATAGTAAAGGAAAAAAGATAATAAAGAAGAATAAAAGAAAAATGGAAAGGAAAATAAGAGATTTAAATATATATATATATATATATATTTTTTTGGTTTTCGAAAAAAAAATTTTATTTCTCCCAACAGCCAGGCTTCAGCCGTTGGACCACGGTAACTTTGTGGAAAGTTCCATCCCGTTTATAGGTCTACATGATTTAAGTATATTAACATCAACTTTTTAAATTTTTACAAAAACTTGACAAGATTTCCTCTCTCTTAATTTTTAATTAGTACATATATTAACAGACATAAAAACCATTTAGAACTTGAGAAGGTGGGGCTTGTCACCATTCTTCAGACTGAATCTGCTAGCAATGTACTTCTTGAGCAGAGGCTGCTTGGCAATCTCAGCAATGAGAGCAGCATCAACGGTCTTCTGGTCAGCAACACGCTCAGCCTTGATCTCCTTCTTGACGGCCTTGTCGCCGAAGAACTCCTCCTCAGTAGCAGCCTTCTTGGCAGTCTTCTCGCGGGCGAAGTAGGCAACGTTGAACTTCTCGACCTTAACGGACTCAATGTTGACACGGGTAGAGGTGGCAATGACGTAACGAGCATTGACTCTTCTGAGAGGAACACCGTTAACCTTGAAAGGACCAGAGACAAGGAGAGTAGAGTCCTCAAGAGCCTTAAGGAAGACAACTCTCTTACCACGGAAACGACCAGCAAGAATGATCAAGACGGTACCAGGGACAAGAGAAGCACGGAGCTTCTGAGGTCTAACGGTCTTACGAGCCTTCTTGGGGGTAGGAGCAGGCTGGGCAGGGTACCACTTCTGGGCCTTCTCAGTGGGAATGGATCGGTTGGAACCGTTCTTAGCCTGGAAATGATTGTTAGCAAAAAATTGATTTATGAAAAATCACAACAACAATAAGAAATAGCAAAACAACACCTCTGCTGAAGAAGTAAGATGGCATTTATCAAATGATTAAAAAAAAAAATAGTGTTTAAAAAAAATTATCAGCAGGACATCTTAAATCGTAATCATTTGTTCGAGCCATCAAACAACATCAACAGTCGACAACAACGTCGAAAATAACCCGACGTCATCTTCATCTTCATATACTGATCTTCCATAAGGTTGTCATGTCTTTTGCCACACCATTAATAAATGATATAACTTACTCCTCCAATCTGCTTAGTCTGGGCGCTCATCTTTATGTTGGGGTTTGTGTGATGATGTCTGGAATAAAAAGAAACCGTGAAGAGGTTGTCACCAAGTTCAAAAAAAAGAGGAAAAAAAAAAAGAGAAACGGGGGGAAGAGAGGGAAAAAAAAGAGTAAAAAAAAAAAAATAAAAAATACTATGGTGAGTGGGTTGGCATTTACTATGGGATTTTCGTACTAGAGCTCTTGGGTATCAATTTCATTTTCTGGCGGGAGCTGGTGAGGTAATCAAAATTATGATTATTACGTAAACTCAGTCATCTTTATCAACACAAATAATTTCAGACCCATATATACACTTGCACAAATATGAGAATGGTGTGTGACTGTGAAAAATTAGCCCTAACTAGGGTTATATAATATTTACTTTTTAAATTTGCCAACCCCATTATGAAAAACTCGAATAATTTAAAGATTTCTTGTAAACCAAGTTTTAAGTATTAAATAATAATATTTTTTTCCAGACCCAACTCTTGAAGTTTGACTCTTGTATTTTGACAGGTCGTTTCAAAGTTCAAGAAATATTGACAAAAATTCAAAAAAAAGGGTCCTTTATCAATTGACGTATTTTATCTATGCCTTTTTTTTTCTTTTTTTTGTTTTCCCTTTTGATTATTTGATTTCTAATGGTCTCTTATTTTTCTAATTTATACATACAACTTACGCTAGTTATGCAAAATGTATGACATAAACAGATAGCCTGGTTTACATATGATAACTTGTTTCATTCAAAGTCAAGCTTTTATAGTATGGAGTAATACATATACCTATTCATCTATTTAATTATTATCAAAATTAAACTAAGCCATATCTCATTATTAAAACTACAGATATTGATATTTTTTAAATACTTTATTTTCATCTTTTTCTTCATGAAAAATTTAGTTAGCTTTTGTACATGATAATATTTATTGAAAACAAAAATACAATACTTTTTTACTTTTAATTACCAAATAATTATTATTCAAACCTGCGTTTTAAGATATTTGTATTATTGTTATTATTTTAGTTATACGTATAACTATGTGATGTAAGGTCATAAACAGATTTTTTTTTATATAAGATACTTGTAGGTTGACACTAAGCTCTTGCTAGACAATTGATATTTTAGCAATGAGCCAAACTTTGGTTATGGTAACAAGCAATGTTTTACTTGAATACATCAAGTGAAAAAATTTTCAAGTCATTGATAGCTCCATCTAAGCCTCATATTTAAAGACAATTATAATTACAACTTCTGAATATACAGGTGAGCTTTTTTATTTATTTTAAAAAATAAAATTCGAAGTCAACTAAGAAATGTTGACTGAAAATATCTTAAACGGATGCTAAGTCAAACCACATATAGATAGTTTGTTAGATATGGGTATAGGTGGGAATTGTATGATTGTCCATTAAAAGTTCTCAAAGTCTACATCATTATGTCTAAATCACATAATGTTCAACTCTTTTTTAATCAGTGAATTGGTGTTTCAATTATTTTAATTATTGCTATTTTACTTCTTTGAGAAAAGAAGTCAGTTATTTGTATTACAAACACGTTTCTTCAAGTATTAATATTTTTAACTTCTTTATTCATAATTCGTTATAAGGGCAGTATTGATAATAATATCTTAATGCCGAAATTAATGATAGCCACTGATCTCAACCTTAATTTGCCGAACCATACATACTCTTTTATTAATTCAGTAAATGACTGAATGCATGTAATTTTGTTTTTTTCAATTTTTTTTTATGAACGTAAAATATACTTGCTCATGATTGACCCACCTCAAGTGAAAGTTTTACTCAATGATTTTCCCGAGCCGCTTTCTGTCACAGTGTCAAAAACAAACAAAAACAAACAAGCATATTTGTAGGCAAAATGACAGGTTTCAACTATAAATTCGATAATATTTCAAGTAAAATACTGATACCCAGTACATTCATTTTTTTTTTTTTTTTGGCCATTGCCATTTTCAGACAGCAGTAGAGGTAAATGAACATTGACAAATGTACTATCAGAGCACCATTTACTACCATTTTTTCTAGTCTAAACATGATGAAAAAACTTTATTTCTCTAATCATGTTTAAGGACAAAAATTTCATTGAAACTATATGTAAGAGTAATAATAAAATGTTTATACACTAGAACTTGAGGTTCATAATAAAAGTAAAGGAAAAAAAAAGAAGCTAGTGTCTAAGGAGCCGTTGTTGGTCATCGTTTTCAAGAGTCACTCTGCTCGCGTTGCCATTTATCACACCTGTGCCCTCGTTAAAGCTATTATATGATTGCGAACTAGAAAGATTGTGCACCTGCGATGGCTGATATTGCTGATATGAATTGTAATGCTGATTTTGTTGTTGATAATATGTGTCCTGATAATGCGATTGTTGATGGTATGGTGATTGGTATGCTGTGTCTTGGTACATAACAGATTGGCCATAAGGGTTATTGTTATAAGGGTTGTTCGATGGCTGTCCGTTGTCATATGGCGTTTGCGATATGTATGAATTTGCATCATTGTAGTATGAGTTTGCTTGGCCGTATGTGCCTAGATCGTTTTGTTCACTGTATTTACCACTTTCTTGCTCACTCATGAGATTTTCTTGCGATGTGTGGTTATGTTGGTAAATATTAACAGGCTGCTGCTGCTGAAGATAAGGATTGAAAGGAGTCTTCAATCGCTCACGCTCAATCTCTTGATATTTTTCAAAAGTCAGATCGTTTTCGTCAACAATATCGAATCGCCGCAGCAATTCTTTTTGCTCTTCAGGACTATCATGAACAAAATCATTCATGTGATATCCCTCATACTCATCGTTAAGACCCTTAAACGCGGTCTCCATCTCAGCATCTTGATTATAGTAGTTGGTGATATTGCAGATCTGAGGCAAAATGTGCTGGGCCTTTGAGTGAACCATTGGAACAATGAGTTTGCCCGTGATAGTAGGATTACGGTAGCGACGCTCCAGCGCACCACTCGAGATATCACTTAGATTTGTGCGAGTGCGGAGTGATTCCATCTCCGCCGTTTCCTGTTCTGTTGGAATAAAGTAGTAGAATCGGTCGTTGTGAACCCGCACAGACACTATTTTGTAAATAATAATAATCAAAACCAGAGGCGCTAAGCAAACAGCCTTCCTCCATCCACCTTGAACCCAAATTACAGCAAATAATGCAAGATTACCAAAGACTGTGGCAAAGAGCATTGCGTTGTGTAAAAATGGCCAGTACAAGCCGTCGGACTCGGCCTTTGTCACAAAGATGTACATCAAAGAGTATTTTTTAAAAATGACATCTAACGCAAAATAGAAGGCAGTTACCGGTAAAACCAATGGTTGTACCATCGAAAAAGAAAGAGCAATAGTAGTGTAGAAAAGCAACCAGTTGTAGTAAGCGGCGAAGTTGAAGTGTTGCGGCGCAGTCCAAAGCATAAGTTCTCTAGGTGTAGGCGAAAGAAAGTGACGTTGAAAGCCACGCCATAAAAGACTAAATAGTTGTAATAAATCCAAAACCGCTCCAAAGTTTACTCGCAAAATGTACATGACCCAGAAAGAAGATGCGCCTAAGATAGAAGTCGAAAGTTGCTGAGCAATATTCAATTCGTCCATAACCTTTTCAAACGTCAGATCGTGGCCTTCCTTGATGAGTTGAATGGTTTTCGAAATTATGTTCCAGACAACACTAAACACAGTGAAAACAAACAAGTTATTAAAAACGAAAAACATGTAGAGCTTCTTTGTAGTGTCCATTTCGCGTTCGTGCTTCGTCACTTTACCTTGCCACTGTGACATTTTCCTCATTATGGCTGGGAGAATCAAAAAAATTAATGACGTCACAACAGGAGACAAAACACCTTGGAGAATCGAAAAAAGAACCGGGTATGAATACATGAAACCAATAAAGGGAGGCCACAAGGCGCCGATTCTGTTCAGGTTAGACAAGAATACACCCATAAACGCATTTGGCGCAATCCAGAGAATCATCATCACAAGGAAAAGAAAGTTTCCCCAGTGCTGCTTGTTGGCACGCTGCAGTCGGGTCAACACAATATTGTCCCAGATGATATCGCTTGGGTGAGGAGCCAGAGTAGCATTAAGCTTGCCCTTACGCTTTCGCTGCGTCGACTTTGCAATTATGTGACAGTCCTCCACGGACTCGTACGACACAAAACCGTAGGGAAGAGTTTTATGAGTATCAATAGATTCGCGTACCATCTCAATCTCTTTCTCAAGTCGCTCGACAATATTGCACAAATAATCAATAGCATCAATCTTTCCATCCTGCGCATTTTTGTCAAATTTGAATGGTTTGCACGTCGGGCGCTTGGCAGGCAACTTGTCCGGGTTCTTGAGATACTTGGCTAGTACAGACTCAAGCTTGTGAACTGCCTTAGTATGGCGCTTAATGAGCTTTGTTAGTTCTGTGACGTCGCGACCGATAGTTGCATTTTGAATAGGCCGACTGACTTTTAGTTTGCCCATAAGCGAGATTAACCCGCCTTCAGAATGGTACTTTTTGGGAACTTCGGTTAACATTAGAGTTCTCATAAAAAGCGCATTTTGATACTCCTCAGTTTTAAATTTGTTGCGCCGCATTTTGATTATTTTGTTGAAGGTACGCCAGAGTGTAAAAAGGATTATAATATCAAAAATCCATGCAAGCACAATGTGCGCGTAAAGAGGGTCTCCATAAAGAAGAGTAGGCGTCATGAGAATAAAAGCATCAGATTTTGATACCGCCGGCGCCAGGGGCGACTTCATGTTAAAAGCCACGTTGATGGGAATCATTACAAGGCATCCCAACACCGAAAACACTAAAAAAATGTTGCGGAGCATGCTCATAAACTTTATGTAGAGAGCAGCATCGATGCCAATATAATCCACGAGCTGATCCTCTGACGTCCTGAAAACATGGCTCATCCAAGAAAGGGGGTGTTTTCCGAGTGTCTCAGGCTTTTTGTCTTTTGAATCTGAGTATCTTATTTTGGGAGCATATACAATATTGTTTCGAGGTCGGATCAGGCAAAAAATGATGAAAAGAATGACGGATCCTCCTAAACTGAAAATGAGACCTGCCAGAACAGACTTTGCCGTATACTGAGCTGATTTGAACGACTCCTGAAGAAACTGCAGGAGTTGTTGGCCCGCGTCAGTGTTTCTCGGCGTAAATTCGCCGTTAGAGGACATAGTGAGAGTTGGTGGCAAAAAAAAAAAAAAAAAAGAACAGCGATGATATTCAATTAAGAGATATCAGAAGGAAGCGAAAAGGAAGAAAAAGAAGGTAAAAATAGGCTGTGGGATTTAAAATAAAAATGTCAGAATTGCTAAATTTAAATTATTTTCGTTTAGGTTTTTTTTAGGTTTTCGCTACAAGTGCAGTAAACTTTACATAAAAAGGTTGATATTAAAATACAAAATATATGTCAATTCTACAAAAATTTTTATACCAGTGACACCTTTCAGCGACACCCTATAAAGTCATTCAGTTATCATTAGGGTCGTCAAAGCCGTTTCCGTCATCCTCATCTACAGCTCGCCTTTTATTTAAAAAACTTTGAAAACGCAGCCTTCTCTTTCTTATTGCGCTCCTTCAGTTGCGCATTGGCCTTCGCCACGCCTTGGGTAATGGCAGCATCGCCGGGTACCAGATCAAGTGCCTTGTTAAACTGTTCGATACCTTTAGGCTCGTCCTTCATGTTAACGTATGCCGTTCCCAGACGGTAGTAGGCTTTTGCCTTCTCTTTGTCGCCAATTTCAACAATCTTTAAAGCCTCCTCTGCAGACTTGATAACCTCATCGTTCTTATTAAGCTTGAGACCTACCAGCGCAATGTTCAAGTAGAGTGAAATCTTAAGGTCAGTTGCAATCTTTATGTCTTCATCGTTAAGGGTGTCAGGGTAAAAATCCTCAATGTATTGCGCAGCCTTCTTGTATTTGCTGAACGCCTTAGCGAAGTTACCAGCCTTGAAAAGCTTAGTGCCAATATCCTTGATGTCCTGAACAGCCTTGAAAACCGAAGCGGGATTTTCCAGGTCTACTGAAGGCTCATCCTTGATGAAGTCTTCGTAAAGATCACCCGTGCCGTCATCAGCTTTCGTTGGCAAGGAATCCTCAGGCGCCAGCTCGCCAGATTCGGTGATTATGGCAGTTTCTAGTGGCTTGTCTTGTTCGCCGGTAGGAGTACGCTCAAGCGCACGTACAATGCCTTTACCAGCAATAACCTTACCAAAAACAACATGCTTGTTGTCAAGATGAGGTGTGGGCACGGTGGTGATAAAAAACTGAGATCCATTAGTGTTAGGACCCGCGTTGGCCATTGAGAGCAAGAAGGGCTGATCGTGTTTGACAGGAAACGCTTCATCAGGGAATTTTTCACCGTAGATGGACTCTCCGCCGGTACCGTTGCCAGCAGTGAAGTCGCCACCCTGAATCATGAAGTCTTTGATAATGCGATGAAAGGTGCAGCCCTTGTAGTGAAGAGGCTTACCAAGGGAGCCAAGGCCCTTTTCACCTGTACAGAGAGCCCGGAAATTCTCAGCGGTCTTAGGAACAAGATCAGCAAAAAGCTCAAAGACAACTCTGCCGAGAGCCTCGTTTCCAATTGAAATGTCAAAAAAGACGCGAGGGCGGGAAGAAGTGGTTACTGTAGACATTGTTTATAAATGTTTCAGAGAGTGTGAAGAAACAGTTGAAAATGCGATACGATCAGTGGTTTGGGCTGGCGGGAAAGGGAGAGAAAGTGGCGGTTGTTTAAATAAAAAATTTTTGGCCGTGGAAAATTCTAGAGGCTTTTGTCTCTCACCGTAGAGCAAAACACGCAACAAAGTAGGCGGCGAAAGTCAGATAAAACTAACCTTCATTTTGAAAGGTGACCAAGCCGACTTGGTGATCTGGAGGCCCCGCAATGGCGACGTTCTGAAAAGGCCATCAACCAAGTCGACTCATTAAAGCAATTTTTTTTTTGACTTTGCCATGACCAAAGCGAATTTAATTCTTTTGTTCGCTTTTTTTCAATTTTTTTTCTCCTACTTTTTACACAAAAACCAGAATCCTTTCTTTTCCTCAAATCATCATTTTCAACCATGACAACCAACCTGAGCAGAACTAATTCCGGCCAAATGCTAAAAGACGATGTCGAAGAGTCCGAAAATCTTCTCATTGTCCACAACACAGATGTTTCGAGCATACCTGTACGTGTGCAATCCCCCATATACTACAGCGGAGTCAATGACGACGAGTCCAAATATGAGAACGAGGGTATTCCACCACGTTCACTTAGTTACATTTTGTTGCTTACCGTTGCTATTGGTGGGTTACAATTGTCGTGGTCTGCAGAATTTTCTAACGGAACACCATACTTACTCTCGCTTGGCATGTCTAAATCGCTTATGAGTCTTGTATGGATTGCGGGTCCGCTGTCCGGTACACTTGGTCAACCCATTGTTGGGGTACTTAGCGACGAACTACGCTGGTCGTACGGCCGTCGCAGACCATTTATGATTGGTGGCGCTGCAGCAACTATTTTTTCTTTACTAGTACTGTCATGGTCTAGAGAAATTGTGGGGTTGATTACAAACACACAAGACCCAAAGGAGCTCAACGAGAAAACAATACCATTTGCAGTCGTGTTTGTCTATGTTCTGGACTTTTCAATTTCTGTTATCCAAGCCGCTACTCGCGCTTTTATTGTTGACAATGTACCGACCTCACAGCAGCAGCAAGCCAATGCATGGGCAGCACGGCTCATTGGTATTGGCAACATTGTTGGATTCATTCTCGGCGCCATAAACCTTCCCAAACTGTTTCCAAGTATTTTTGGTCGCACACAGTTTCAGGTTTTGGCTTTCTGTGCAAGCATGGGTTTAATTTTTACAGTGGCGCCCGCGTGCTGGTTCATATCCGAACAAGACCCAAATACTGATGTAGCTGCCCGCGAACAGCAACAGCGCAACGGCAGCGCTCGGTTTGGAAAGTTTCATACTATCTGGGTTGACACTGCTAGAGCTATTCGCAAGCTATCCCCGCAAACGCGGCTCGCCTGCGCGATTGAGTTTTTTGCGTGGATCGGGTACTTTCCCATGCTATTCTACGGGTCAACCTATGTGGGAACACTATATAAGCTAGAAAACCCAGACGATGGCAATTCGGAGGCGGCTGTGCGGCGTGGAAGCACTGCCTTGCTACTCCACGCAATCGTATCGCTGGTAGCCAATTTCTTGCTACCCTACTTGTTAACTGTGCGGCTACCAGTGGACGCAGCACTTTACTCACGCTTTCTGCACAGATACTTGACAACAGTCAACGGGCTATGGATCACAGGCCATGTCATATTTCTCACGGCCATGGTCTCTACATTTTTTATCTCAACATGTAACCAGGCCACGGCGTTTATTACTATTTTAGGTATCCCCTGGGCCATTGCTCTATGGTCACCATTTGTAATTATCAGTGAGGAAGTCAGCCGAATCAAAGCCAAAAAAGTGTGCAAGGCGTCTGCATCAATTTACGAGTATGATCTCCAACCTCAAGCGGCACAACAACCGCTCAAACAGAGATTTGAGACGTTTGAGCACGAGTCAGGTATTATTCTCGGCGTACATAATATGTTTGTGGCGTTACCACAAATGATCTCCTCATTGATGGCCTCTATTTTATTCAAAATATTTGATTCAAACAATCGTGACGACTCGGGCGCATATAGTCTAGGATGGGTATATCGGTTTGGCGGGTTAGCCACAGTAGTGGCGCTCTATCTGAGCTTTCAACTTAAGGATCGTCGGCATCTAGATGCTATTGATGATGAGTATGTAACTTCACATTTGGAGTAAGGCAAATTCACAGAGCTACTATAGTCTTTAAAATGATTTAAGGCTTGTAACCTCCTAACATAACAGTTTGAGACAAATAAATATCAGTAAGTTAAACATTATCAGAAATGAATATATTGTAATGCGTCAATGACAATTATGGAAATACAAAAAATATATATAATAAACATTAGAAAACATAATGTGAAATAGTAAAACAGGGTCATAAAGGAATGTATCGAGAAGGCATAAAAAGAAAAATAATAATCAAATGTATCAGCAGCTATCAAAAAAACAAAGGAAAAAAAAAAAAAACTGGAACAAAAATTCTTGCTGATCTGAATGAAAGTAGTTATTGTAGCATGTCAAAATTAGTAAAAAGGGAGTCATAAAGACAATTAAAACAGAGCAAAAATTATCAAGCTGGCAGCAACAAAAGCAGTGCTGATGTATAGCTTGCCAGATCCGTTTGAAGTACCGGTAGATTTAGCAGCTGAAGATGAAGCATGGGTTGTGTCAGATGCCACGGTTGATAAAGTCGTGACCTCGGCAGTGAGCGTGGGGATAGAATCAGTGCTGCTGTCAGTCTGTCTCGTGTCCGTTCCAGTAACGTCCTCGATAGAATGACTAGCACCAGAAGAGTTGCTCTCACCAGTTTCGGAAGCAGTTTCTGAACCTGTAGTAGGATGGACACCAGATACGTTTTCAATGTCACTAGTAGCAGTTGCAGTTGTGCTACCAGTCAGGTATAAGGAGAGATCACCAACGTAAACCGTTCTAAGACCAGTACCAGTGGCGTCAGGAATGACAGTAAAGGGGTCATTAGTACCGTCATAAGTAATGGTTCTGAGACCAGTACCAGTAACATCGGGAATAACAGTAACCTTAGGGCTAGCGCTGTTTTCAATAGCATCAATGGTGATTGTCTTAAGACCAGTACCAGTAGCATCAGGAATGACAGTAACAATAGGAGTAGTAGCAGCATAGATGGTCTTCAAACCAGTACCAGTAGCGTCAGGAATAACTGTGAAATCTTGACTGCCCTTGGTGTTGTCGTTCTCACTACCACCAATAGTAATGGTCTTGAGACCAGTACCGGTAGCGTCGGGAATGACAGTGGTGATAGGATTGGCAGCATCAGCGGTAATTGTCTTTAAACCGGTACCGGTAACATCGGGAATAACTGTGACAACTTTGCTATTATTGTCATCATTACTAGCATCAATAGTGATAGTTTTGAGACCAGTACCAGTAGCATCAGGAATGACAGTGACAATAGGAGTAGCAGCAGCATAGATGGTCTTCAAGCCAGTACCAGTCGCGTCGGGAATAACTGTAAAATCTTGGTTGTTCTTGGTGTTGTCAACAGCGTCAATAGTGATTGTCTTGAGACCAGTACCAGTAGCGTCAGGAATGACAGTGACAATAGGAGTAGTAGCAGCATAGATGGTCTTCAAACCAGTACCAGTAGCATCAGGAATAACCGTGAAATCTTGGTTCTCCTTAGTGTTGTCATTCTCACTACCACCAATAGTAATTGTCTTAAGGCCAGTACCGGTAGCGTCGGGAATGACAGTGGTGATAGGATTGGCAGAATCAACAGTAATTGTCTTTAAGCCAGTACCGGTAACATCAGGAATAACTGTAACTTTACGATTGTTGTTGTCATCATTGTTGCCGCCAACAGTAATAGTTTTGAGACCCGTACCAGTAGCGTCAGGGATCACAGTAACCACAGGGTTAGCGCCAGCGTAGATAGTTTTCAAGCCAGTACCAGTAACGTCGGGAATAACTGTGAAGTCTTGACTGCCCTTAGTATTTTCGTTGTTATTACTAGCATCGATAGTGATTGTCTTGAGACCAGTACCAGTAGCATCAGGAATGACAGTGACAATAGGAGTAGCAGCAGCATAGATGGTCTTCAAGCCAGTACCAGTCGCGTCGGGAATAACTGTAAAATCTTGGTTGTTCTTGGTGTTGTCAACAGCGTCAATAGTGATTGTCTTGAGACCAGTACCAGTAGCGTCAGGAATGACAGTAACAATAGGAGTAGCAGCAGCATAGATAGTCTGAAGGCCAGTACCAGTCGCATCAGGAATAACTGTGAATTGTTCGTTGGCATTACTATTTTTGTTATTATCGTTGTTGTCGTTGCCGCCAATAGTAATAGTCTTGAGGCCAGTACCAGTGGCGTCGGGAATAACGGTAGTGATAGGGTTGGCAGCATCAACTGTGATAGTTTTCAAGCCTGTACCAGTTGCGTCAGGAATCACAGTAACCTGCTGGTTGTTGTTTCCGCCAGATGCAGCACCAGTTCTCACACCAGTGCCAGTCACATCAACGAGATTAGGAGGAGGTGCGGTAACAGTAGGAACAGCCAGAGTAGGAAGGTTGGTACCCTGCTGGGTGATGATTTGCAGCCCGGAACCGGTGGCCGCGGGAATGGGGGCTTCATCGGTGTAAGGCTCAAAGTCAAAAGAAAGAACGGTACCCTTACCGTGGATGGACTCAGACTGGGCGGAAACGAGAGAGGCAGCTGCTGCCAGTGTAAGAGAGGTAGAATACTTCATTGAGGTATATTATTTGCAATTGCAGGGGCTGCGAGGAGATCCAAAAAAAAAATTTCTACAGGAACAAACTACAGCTTTTGTAAAAAAAAAAAAAAATGAAAATGTAATTGCACGTTGCAATCTTGCAAGAGAGAAAATGAAGATTTATATATACACCAAAAGAAAAAAAAAGTGGATATGATAATTATTTTATAAGTTTTAAAAAAATTTTTTTTTTTTTTGGTAAACATGAAGACTTAAAATGGGTTCAATTTTCATGATTCTACAAATATCAAGGCGATGGAAGGAATTGAAAAAAAAATATTTTATGAAAATCTGTTTTGAAAAAAAAAAAGAAAGAAGCAATTATGCATTTAAGTTTGCATAAAAACCCTCATTGGGGGTATTAGTTTGTTAATTTGTAGTTATAAAATGCATTAGCGGAAACGCTAAATATCAAAACGAAGATTTATTTTTTTTCAAAAGTTTACGAAAACCACAGCTTTTTTAAAAAAAATTTTAACAATAAAAAATCTTTTTTTTTTTTAATAGAAGCCTTGACAGCAACTTATGCCAAAATTTGGTAAAAGTCACAAAAAGTGTTTCTCGTCTTGAAAATCAAAAGATAATTATACAAAAAAAAAATATTATTATTGTAATAATTTAACTATGTGATGTAAGGACAATTAACAGATTTTCTATCTATCTATTGTAATAATTATTTTGATCTCACGTTTTTTTATGCATTTTAAAGTCTTGATTCTCTAAACAAATCTTCAGTGTAAGTTTATATATAATTTTTTTTAACTCAATTTGATTGTCTTAACAATAATATGAGTTTATGCACTTTTTTGTAAATAAAAAAATAAAAAAAAGAATGAAGATCCATTATGGGTATACTATAGTAAATGTGAGTAGCAGCAGTTCTTTAATTTAATTTGTTGAATACTTTGCAAGCATGGTTTTCAAGGTGCATCAACACTGGCAGCTGATTTCAGAAAAAAGCCTTCCCGACAACGTGGTATTGATATGGTTACCATTAGGTTGTGCATGCCTGCACTGTGGAAACTATCATTGTTTTTTTTTATGGATCTAGATCTGTTTCATCTTCAACAATACCTAGAGTGGGCTCACTGTTGGACTGTGAAAAAAAAGTCTCAAACTACTAGAATTTAATACAATTAAAACACATTTCGTATTGAATCAAAAAAAAAAAAAAAATAGGATGAAAAAATAAATAAAAAATAAAAACTGCAGCAAACACGCCAATTTAGGTCAGTTACCACAAGGCCTGTCGACTTTAGTCACAATGGCGGGAAAAAAAAGAGCCTGATGTTGTAACCAAAAAAAAAAAACCAATTTAGATCTAGGCTATGAAAAGTTATGTTTGCTACTTCCAGGTTGCTATTGTTTCTGGTTTCAAAGTCGTCGCCGCCACTCAGTCATAGTCGTCAGTGGCAGTCACTTGAACTTCATACAGAGCACACTTGTAGTCACCAAAATTAGATTATCCTCAATATAGCTGTCTTCAACCTTCAATCAAATAAGACAATATACATGTACGTAATTTAATTTTTTATTATTTCACAACATCGTATAAATTTTTCTATATAAAAATATTACTGCGGCAACTGACGAGGGCGTTCGTAACCGCCTAGTGATGCACGCGGTTTAAACCAGCGTCGGCGCTGAAAGTAGAAAAAATAAAATAATGATAAAAAAAAAAAAAGAAACCTGCAAAACACAATGTATTATGCGTAACTGTGCGGAAAAGGCGTGTTTGCGCATTCTCTCATCGCCTTTTCCATACAGAAAAAAAAGATCAACTGAAACATTGTTTTTTTATAACCATTATTGAAAAAAATAAAATAAATGAAATTAAATAAATAAATAAATAAATAAATAAATAAATAAATAAATAAATAAATAAATAATTTCAAAAAGTCCCATTGAATATAAATAATAAATGATATTATTGCTAAAGTGGAACAGACTTTTTTATGACAAAAAAGTACAAAGTTATCATTATATTTTGTTTGCAGCTGTGTTTTAAAAATATTTACAAAAATGAATAAAAAATCTACTAAATTTTGAAGCAAAGACTATTACAAAGACAAGCAACATAATATAAAACATTTGGTATCATATAAATAATTTTTTTAAACAAAACGTAAGAGTAAACATCAATTTATTACAAGTCAACTTTTATTAAATACAGATAGATAGAAAATCTGTTTATTGTCCTTACATCACATAGTTACATACTTAAAATAATAATAACAAAGATATAAAAAAAAGACATGGAATTCAAAAACATTTATTTCTATGAGACTTTAAAATTAGCGTTTTCAGAGCATTCCAGGTGTTTCAGGCATTTGATGGCGCCGAATTTTCCATGAAATAACACATGTGTTAAGGGAAACCTGCGATACATAACACCTGCTGAAATGATAACTGAGATTGACACAACAGTAAAACCTTAACAAGCTGCTCTAATCAAGTAAACCATCAGCAAAGAAGTTGCGGTAATGAGTTCAAGAACTTGACTACCGCTCCAAGACCCTTCTTGGTATCAAGCAGGACTCTTAGATCAAGTTCCGGGGAAACTTTACTTAAGAAGCTACGCTCCACAGGATGTAGAGGGCACTCCTTAAGAACATGTTCAACTGTTTCCAGCTGTCCACATTCGCAGTTATAATCTCTCTCAGTAATACACCTCGTTTGAAAATACTTTCCAA
>QVTG01000171.1:16206-46048 GCA_013305925.1 Geotrichum reessii | reverse complement strand
ATTATTATTATTATTATTATTATTATTATTATTATTATTATTATTATTATTATTATCATTATTATTATTATTATTATCATTATTATTATTATTATTATTATTATTATTATTATTATTATATTATTATTATTATTATTATTATTATTATTATGAGATAGGCAGATTATGCAACTTACAAGTCGCGGTATCACCCATGTCGCAGCGCTGCCAATCTAGTGTGATCTGTCTTCTACATAATATAAACCGAAATACTGATTAATGTAACAAGTTTTAACAGTACTAGAATAGTTCATTTATTAGTGTTTTTTTTTTGTATTGTTATAAACTTGATTTACCGTATGAACCAGTTAGACGTGATAACAATATGGGTTTTTTTTTGTTGACTGGTTTTTTTTTTTTTTGGTAATAGTTGAATTGATTTGTAAATAATAGTAATATACTTGCGCTTTCAATTCTTGATTTTTTTTTTTTTATCTTCATAAATATGTAGGCTGATGAAAAACACACACACATTTTGTTTGCACCCGTTATTGATCACATAATTGGTGTGTCCCGGATCTCTACAATCCGAGAAAGATTTTTGAAAGACTTTGAAAAATTTTTTAATAATTGAAAAAAAAAAAAAAAAAAAAAAAACGTGTGCACGCGCTTAAAAAAACTTATAAACATGTTAACTGAAATAGACAGTGTACTCTTACTCAAACTGCTACAAAAAATAAGACATGAAAAACATCTGACTACTCATTGGAATCAAAAAAAAAAAAACCTCGAGTGGCCCGAGAAAAAAAAAAAATGAAATTCAAAGACCATTTTTTGTATTCTGTCTGCGCAGTTCATGGTCTACACTGATACATATTTTGTTTTTCCTTTTTTTGAAAGTTTTTGCAAAGTTGCGATTTGAAGTCTCATTGATTTCTTTTTTAGAGCGGGTCTCTCAGGATCCAGGTCAGAGAGAGCCTTACAAAGTTAAAGCTTACTTTAATGTAGACAAGTATAATCGTTAGAGACACGCATCAACAATAGTAAAGGGAAAGAAAAAAAAAAAAACACAGTTGTACATGACCCAACGATAAAACTTTCTTATCGAAACAGAACCAATACTGTTAAAAAAAAATTAATGTCATATTTGAAAAAAAAATTTTTTTGTCAATTTGGTGATGAACAACAATGTTGATGATTTTGCTCACCTCATCTATTTGTAACATTTTGATTTACAGACTTGTCAGATTAAAATAATGTTTTTTTTTATTATTTTTTTTTTTTCAGACTTGACATTGATTTTCATGATAGCGAGTTGTCAGCCTTATTGACATGACTTGATTTTAAAAAAAAAAAAAAAAAATTATATTTAGCTCAGATTCAAATACATAATTGCTGATGTTATTAAAAAAAAAAAAAAAAAAAAAAGAAAAAAAAAAAGACAAAAAAGTTTTTTTGATGGGATAAGCTCAATTCCAACAGGGGGGAGAAGTGTTTTTTTTTTTTATTTCATCCGACACATTCACAGGCAAAATAAATGCAAATAAAAATCAATGCACACGTACTATGCCTTTTTTTTTTTTTTTTTTTTTTGGAAATTGGTCCATTCTGTTCTCTATTTAGTTGCCCTTGGTCTTCCTGCCTTTTCACTTACGAGGGCTTAGATGTCTTAAGCAGGTTGCGCAGTGCACCCTGCTACGGACAAGCCCCGCAGTTTGGGCGGAAGAGGGGTCCAGGCTACCTAGATACAGTTAGCCATACAAGCCTCTGTCTGTAATGACTGGTGATTAATAAGTCCAATGTTTCATTCTCAACTGGCATGCACGTGAGTACTGGGTTTTTTTTTTTTTTCAAGTTTTTTTTTTTTTTGCTTGTTTGTTCCAGTGTGCTAGTAAAAAAAAAAAAAAAGTGGTTGTAGGAGTGAGCATTATTGGGGCAGCGGACCCAAGCACTTAGGCCCGGATGGTCGCCGTTGCAGCAACAATTATCCCGTTGTTGCTGGCCAGCTCATCGGGCTCGGACTCCGAGCCGTCGTCAATTGCCGGAAATGAAACATAGATGGAATGCCGCTGTTTTTTGATACGCTGCAGCTGCTGCTCCAGTGACTCTTCACCGTTGGTATCCGCTCGGATAGGTGTATTAGGCGTTGTTGCAATGTATGACACGGTTTCTTCCTGCTCATCGACCGTTGGCTTAATTACCAATCGCAGAGGGTCGGTGGAAAGTGAAAATGATCTTTTGGTCCAACGCCGGCGCATGCTGCTTCTTGGGGTGTTACTAGTATTGTTGGTAGTTGTTTCTCCGTCTGTCCCTATGTCGGCAGAATCGAGTAATGCAATCTGTGACATGTAAGATTTGAAAGAAAGATCTGAAGGAGCCCATTCAGGTTTGGCGAGATGATGTGTGGCACTGATACTGTTGTTGCGGCGGGATGGTCCAGACTCTCCAAGTAGTATGCTGTTGGCAGCTCCAAAGCTGGCGAGGCTGCTGGCGCTGCGTGGAGCATGGCTACGTGGGTCAATGTCAAAGTCGGCAGCAGTGGGTGAAAATGAAAAAAGCGGATCGTCTGTGATGGGAGACAGAGCTGGATCGTGTGGGTATGTATGTGGAAGCAGCAACGGTTGTGGGAAGTAGTCGAGATCAGTGGGATGCGGTGGTGGGGTTAGCAGCGGTGATGTTTGTCTGACATTGGATATAGTTGTGAAATTATTTAATTGTTCACTACTATAGTTAATGTCATCGTTAGCTGTGTTTTGGGATTTTGTACTAGAAGCAGAAGTTATTGAAGATGCAGTCGATGTAGAGAGTTTCCGCGGTGATGTCGGCGCTGAATGCTGGCAGATGTGATTTGACTGGACCTTTTTACGCTTAAGTACCTGTGAAGTTGTGGGCAAAGCGTAATGGTGATAATTGTTTGGCATAATGTGATGGTATGTATGGTGGAAAGTTATGAATATGATGAGTATGATGATTTCAGTAAATGTATGTTGAAAAAGACAATATTAATTAGTGATATCTGGGTATGGTTACAAAAAAAAGGGTGGTAGTTGATCTAGAGCTAACAAGAGAAACCAGTCGATATAAATACGCGAGTGACCTTTATACTCTTTTGTTAGGAATAGTATCAACGCCGGATTACTCCTGGATACCATGGCCGTTACTTCTCCATGTAGACATCAGGGAGTCAATAATAATAATAATAATAATAAATATTAGTAATAATAATAAATATTGATAATAATAATTTTCCCCTTTTTAAACAGTTTAAATTTTAAATTAACACAAAAAACACAAAAAAATATCACCACAATGTGGTTCATAACAAAGTCGCGGTATCTCGGAGGTAACAACAGGTATTTTTTTTTTTAATTAAATGCAGACGGAAGTTGGTTTTAATTTTGTAGTCTGGTCGCCGTGCAGGTTAGTCACTGACGAAGGTCTGGAGCAGCGGGTCTACGTGGCCAGGTTGTCATGGGTTTCTCAAGCCCTTTTTTTTTTTTAAACAAAAAAAAAATTAAAACTAAAAAGAATTTTTTTTTTAAAAACATTTTGGTGATAATAATAAAATAATAATGATAATAATATATACTACGATCTTCCCTATCGGTCTGAAACTTCTATGCAATATAATAATCTACTGTTACTACCGAGAGAGAAAAAAAAAAAAAAAAAGTCGATAGAAAATAATATCTAACCGATATGTGCCAAAAAATTTTTTTACAACCATCCAAATTTCTACGAGGTACTCTCTTGTTTGTTTTTTTCTTCTTTCTGTAAGCGCTTTGCGTTTTTCTTTAAGATCCATCCAACGTCACTGCTGACTGACCAGGCTCTTTAATAATATTATGCCACATATTAATAGAGTGGTCTCCGTGCCATTTTGTTGTTTTACCAAAAAAAAAAAAAAATAATTCTTAAGTTAGTGTACTGACTAAGGCCTTTCACTATGATTACGATAGTTTGGCGTAATACCAGTCGTAGGATAAGTAAGCAAAAAAAAAAAAACACATTTTTAAAACCTACCCATTACGCGCCCCACAAGCACATATCCAGGCAGCCGCAGTGTCTCGTTTTGTCGGTGGTGGAGCCTTATGTAGATTGCATAACTAGCGAAGCATTCAATACCGTATCCGTAACAAACGCCAAAAAAAGTTTGTGTTTGTTTTTTTTTAAAAAAAAAAAAAAAAAAAAAAAATAATAAAATCTACATACATATATTATTATTAGGATTCAAGGATGGTAACAGAATCAATGATCGTCTTTCTTGATACGATGCTGTTAGAATGCCGCAATGACGATGATTACGGCACAATTATACAAATAAGCATTCAACAATAGAGAAATCAAGAAAGATCGTGAGACCCCCTCTCGATATGCTTGTTGAGATTTAAGACTCGATGGAAGTAGGACCCTCCCCTCCTTCTATGTCAAATAATTAAAAAAAAAATACATTATAATGAATTACTAAAGGGAAAAAAAAAAAAATAAAAAAAGAAGATTTAGATCGTTGCTAATTCCCAGCTATTTGAGATCTTAGAGAATTTCTTTGTGTTCATTTGCTAGTTACAAATCTTTAATGTTTATACATCTAGGCAAATGTTAAATAATGTGTCAATGTTACTTGTTTTTTTTTGCCTGTTGTGCTTTCAAATGTCAACGGTTGTCACCCCTGACGACATTTTGCGTTTGCTGTGTACGCAGTAAGACTGGCAATCTGAAGTTGTCTATAGTCATATATGCATAGTTTCATGTTTAGTATTCTCTGCGTTTCCAGGCTATCAATAAGCAAAAACATGCATAATTTGAATTCTCCTAACTCAAGTGTCAAACACTACGTTATCATCAAAGCTGTATTAAAAAACGACAGGCCATTTTTTTTTTGTTTAAAGTCCAATGTCCCCCATATATACACAGAGAGATTACCATTATACACGTTATAAAGTTTCTTGGCTAAATTGTTTTTTTGTACTTTTTTTTTTTTTTTTTTTGTTGGTTTGTTTGATCTCGAAAAAAAAATGTTACAGATTGCTGACCATAAACATGATGATTTTCACAGAATGAGACCATTTCTAACTGGTCTTGAAAGTTGATTTCACTAAAAAAAAATTCCAGGAGAAGAATGGAGATACCCCGTTTGAGACGCCCAAATGGTTTTCAAAAGGAGTGGGGAAACAAAAGAATAAAATCAAAAGTCATTGGAAATTAGGGCATCTGTTACTGCTATACTTGGAAACACTCCAAGTCTTTGTTTAGTCAGTTATCTAGATCTTGAGATTTTGAGAATTGCTGAAAAAAAAAAAAAAAAAAAGAGGAGTGGTTTATCCAACAGTAGAAAGAATGTGTTATACGCATACATCATTTATGAAAGACTTGTTAACTTTGGTTTTTTTACTTGTTTGTTTGGTTATCTGTATACATGAATTCAAGTCTCAATTGCCGCATTAATTATGGCCATGGTAAATCTCTCAGCGCTGCTACGTTGCTATGAAGTTTCCAACAATTCTCAGAGATGCCATAAAACCAACGGTTTAATAATAGAACATCAAAAGACGTCATGAAAAGGTTTAGCTCTGTTGAAACTTGAAAGCGTCGTTTGATAATAAAATAAAAATAATAATAATAAAAAGGGGGTGTCAAGTCATATACCTTCAAAACAACCCTTTGTTCAGACATTTTGAGTCACGGGATTATCATGACGGAAAACTGAATCAAAGAAATAAGGAGAAGGAAGCATAACAACCAAAATAAAAACGACAATATTTGGACAATTCTAGTCTTTTGACAAGTCAACAAACTATTTGTAGTTACATGTTTTTTATGGCTCACCGCTGATTGTATAACGCTAAGGAGTTAATTTATCAGTTTTTTTTTTTTTTTGCTTTTTTTTTTTTCAGAGCCTCTAGCTGAGAATCTATATATAGTCCATACTGGATATCAATAGCATCTAACGTAGTTAAATGTTATACTTGCGTACCATCAGGATCATGGTTTAGTAGAAGACAGACATGAAGCAAACGTTTTTGGCCAAGATTTGAAAAAAAACTTTGGTCGATTTTCATTTTAGTTATTTAGCACAGATTATGACAAAAATAGAGCAGATACTTTTTTCTTCTTTTTTTCAAATCCTGTTTAGCATATACGTATATATATATTTGGTAAATTTAACCTCATTTTATTACAAACAGTTATTTACGCATGAAAAAAAAAAAGTTTTACAAATGCCTAAACCGAAAATTGTAGTTAGCAAAGGTTGTAGTTGTGATAAGCACTCAATATATATACATAAAACAAAATAGAACCCCCCTTCCCCTTTCCAACTTTTGTTGTAGATGCAATGTACATTTTGCAAAAATATAAAACCGCGGTTAAAAAAAAAAAAGTAGCATTATTTGTAGTCTACTAGTCATTCTCAGCAGTATATAGTATACTTTGTCTCTCAGTCGGTGAGAAAGGTAATTTTTAACATGGTTAGCTTTTATGTGTGTTATCTCACAAGGGATTTATGAATGTAAACACAAATTTAAATTCAACCACTTATTTTTTTATTTTGTTAATGTTGTTGTTTTACTGCATATATAGATGTAATGGATACACATATTTGTTTGGTTTACATTTAAAAGTTATACGTTTAACCATATAACAAAGATTTTCAAAAAAATAAAGAAATAAGGAAAAGGGGGAGTAAAGAGATTTTCTGTTTTTCTACAAAATAGATGGAATCTCACATTATTGATTCAAAGTGACTACAATACATAAAACACATTTTTGTAAAAGAGACAAGAAAAAATTTTTGGTTCATAGGTTATGACATTGATTGACATTATATTGCGCTGCTTCTCACCAAGACAATCCTGATTCAAGGAGTCAAACCAAGATTATCACACAGTAATATTAAAAAAAAAGTTTCAGACATGGCATTTTTTTTTTATTTTTTTTTTTTGCACAAATATTCAGTGTGTAATGTAAGCGCATTTTAGATATAAACACTTTGTTTTATTTTTACATTGATACAAATTGCAGATCAGTGATACCAGTGTAGGTCTTTTTTTTTTTAAAGAAAAAAGCTAAAAACAGATTACTACATGCTAATATTTATACATATTTACTCAGTTGTATAATTTTAAAAAAGTTGATAAAAATAGATAAAACCATTTTTTTATTGTCCTTACATTAAATACTTACAAAATTAAAATGATACTAATAAAAATAACAAAAATACAATGTAAAGAAGACATTGAATTTAAAAGTATTTGTCTCTATGAGATTTTAAAACAAATGAAAGATATTGATTGTGACAAGTACGAAAGTAACAGACCATTTTGGAAAACATTCAAATTATGATCAAGACAAAAAAAAAAAAAAAGAAAAAAAAGCTCGTACAGCATTACAAAAGCTGAAAAGCACTATGCGCTGTATATCACGATCAGAAAAACAAAAAGACTATGGCAAGTCATGTGAACTTCGGCAATACTACTCTTGTACTCAACAGGAGTTGCATGACGGTAATTACCCCCAATCCCCTAAAACTTTTCATAAAAAACTATGCCTTGCCATACCTTTAGCAAGCTTTCCCAGCTGTAAACAGGTCATGGTGCTCTTAAAAAGTACATGCAAATGAGGTGTATTACTAAGAGAGATTATACCGGCAAATATGGACAGCTGGAAACAGTTGAACACGTTATTAAAGAGTGCCCTCTCCATCCTATGGAGCGTAGCTTCTTAATGAAAAGTTTCCCCGAAACTTGATCTAAGAATCCTACTTGATACCAAGAAGAGTTTTAAAACGGTAATGAGTTCTTGAACTCATTACCGCAACTTCTTTGCCGATGGATTGCTTAATTAGAGCAGTTTGTTAAGGTTTTACTGGGTGTCAATCTTTGTTATGACTCCAGCAGGTGTTATATATCTCAGGTTTCCCTTAGCACATGTATTATTTCATGGAAAGCCCGGTGTCATCAAATGCTAGAGTCACCTAATGCGCGCTGAGAACGCTCATTTCAAAGTCTCATAGAGACAAATGCTTTTTGAATTCCACGTCTTCTTTGTATATCTTTGTTATTATTATTATTATTTTAATTACGTAACTATGTGATGTAAGGACAATAATTAGATTTTCTATCTATCTAATAATTCAATAATTTCATCTAAATTTAAATTTTCATTTTTAACAATAACTGTAGACATATATGGTCAAGTGTAGTTTCCAAATGATTAATCGTGTTGAGCACACACCTAACTCAAATCATGATTTTTTTTTTAATATTCTTATTTCAATATATTGGTAGATGTGAACTTGGTTTTGATAAAACATAAAAACAGCAAAGATCACTAGATGTTCAGGATTAGGTTAATTGAGTTGTAAAAAGCAAAACGTATTACTTGATTTTATTAACCGGACCCTGCACTACTAGTCATCTCGGTATTTTAAATTATCAAATTTTCAAATCTTCAAAAAAATGATTTTTTCTTCATACCAATTCAATTAAATAAACTATCCCAGTAATAGTGCTTAATGGTGTTATCAAACGTTTATGTCAATTATCAAATTAATTTGTCTCCAGCTGAAGTTTACTCTTTTTCTTTTTTTTCATTAGCAAATTCAGTCTATATTGTTTTTCTCTTTTTGAAATATTCTGTTTGACTTTTCTGGTTTGTAACAAAACTAATAGCCCTGGCTTTATATTTCAAGACTTTACAGAGGACTTCTGGTTCTGATGATGTCGATCACCATGAGAAAAAAAGTGTTTGTTTGTGTAGATGGATAAAAATATCTGTTTATCGTCTTTAAATTCCGAGTCAAGTAAATGACATGTTTTTTTTTGATCAACTTTTTACATGTGAATCAAGAATAATGATTTGAACGCTATTATTATTATAATAAGTTTATTGACTTTATAGGTAATTATGAGTTGTATAATGAAGACATGAAAGGATTTCAAAGCTAAGTTTCCAAAATATAACTTTTTTATTAAATATTTGGTGCAATAGTTACTTATAAAATTGATAGTTAAAGTCATTTTTATAGATATAATGATTTTACATAACCTATATGAAGCTTCAATCTGTTATGAGTTTGAAGTATAGTCAGTGAATGCAGTTGTTTCCGTGATTGATACTTTTTACTTAAAAAAAAATGACAAATATATTACTAAACACATGATAATACTTTTATATAATGCTGATCAATAACTGAGTACTAATTACATTTTTGATTAATGATAGACTACTGTATTGCAATTCTTTTCCAGCAAAAAAACCTCCTGTTTAGGTTAAAAATAAAAAAAGGGGGATGATAATATTATTATTATAAGAGGTATGTACTATCGACTAGTATATGCTGCTTCTCTTTTCTTTGAGATAATTTCTAGATACGTGTCATTAAATAAGTGTTAAAAATTGTAATTATAATATCAGTTCCATATAGTCATTCAGCCCAAAATACCATCAAACTTGCGAAAACACAATGTTGAGATTCATCTATAATGTACCAGAGAGAAACAAAAAAAAAAGTTTTTTTTTTTGGTGGTACCTTCAAGTTTGTGAACCTGTTGTTCAGGCAAATACCTTAAAAGTTTATACAATTCAAACATTAATGCCAAAAAAAAAACATTTAAATCATAATCTAATTTAATAGTTTAATTATTGCATTTCTTTCTTTTTTTTTTTAACTTAGATTTTAATATTTAAGCTTGTTGTGCCAAACCAACGTTGCACATAAAATGATGATTTGGTACTTGAAGATTTGGTCCATATATTAACGGAAAAAAAAAGTGGCTCCTTTTTATCTGGTTGGTAACAATAAAAATAAAGCTGGTTTTTTAAAATAATGATAAACTATGACCCTTTCGTTTGGTGGAATTCTTCTTGATTTTTGTTGTTTATTAATATATCGGGTTTGGTTTGAGTGAACGATTTTTTTTAACAGTTCTTGGAACGATTCAAGTCGAAGCGATTAGTTTTATCAATTATTATTATCATTGATTTCCATGATTGAATATTATATTATATTAAGCCTGCTTCCAGTCTGTGATCTACTAAATCAATGAAAAAAAAAAAAAAAAAAAAAAAAAAAAAACCTGAATATTATGATAATCAGTCTATTGTCCTTATAGCTAATTATGAGTTATAAGATAAAGAAGACATTAAATACAATAAGGAAAAAAAAACCTGAATAGCGTTGAACGACTAGATTAATCAAAGAGGAGGGTAAAAATCTGACGAGAACCTATTTCTTGGTTGATTTTTGATTATTTAACAATTTTTATTTTTTTATTTATCATCATTATTGACTGTTAAACCACTGGAAAAAAAAATACCGTCAGACTTTGTTATTTGAATTATCGTCTCTATCATCAACGGCATTGTATTGTTATGCCTTAATTCCGGTGCCTGAATCGTAACGACTCTTACCACCAACGACATCACTTTTTTTTATTTTATTTCTATACTTGATTTTTCATGATGATTATTATTATTGTAATTATAATTATTATTATTATTTAATACCACCAGTATACCATTACCATTATTATCTTGTGTTGTTTATTATTTTAAACAGATGAAGGTCTTGGGTTACCCTTCTTGGCCTCTGCTTTAATTATAAACCATATACGTACCTGTTCCAGATACAATTCTTATCCTAATTGTAGTATATATTCCTGGTATTGTTTAAAGAAGAAAATTAAAAATTAAAATAAAAAATCCAATAAGCATCCCCTTAAAAAAATTTTTTTTTAAATATTCTACCAGTTCTATATTGTTATCCTTTTCTCTTCTCTCTTCAATACGAATTCTGAATCTTTTTTTTTTCTTTGTGTCTAAACCAAAAACAGTACTGGACTCGGCCAAATCAATTTTTTTTTTTTGTTGAAAAATAATTCCCTCCCGATCACAACCTGTCTTCGTTTACCCTTCACACACATATAATGTCCGAGCAAAAGTATAAACGTAGAGGCTCCACGGTTGGCGTCATCGGTCTAGGCGATAATGCCGCACCATCGCTTTCCACCATGCCCACCACCCCATCGCAGGAACGTGAGAGTCGTCGCCGAATCAGAGCTCTCAGCGGTAACACCGAAGCCCTCATCGAGCGGTCGTCCAAGGATTTTGCCTCTACATCTGCCCTTTCTTCGACCACCGCTGCCAAGTCGCGTGCTAGCCTCGCCAAGGCTAAACCCACTCCCATCAAACAAAAAAAGTACAGCCCACAGCAACTGAGTTTTCCCCAGATCATTTGGCTGTGGTACCGCGAAATTTCTTACCGTAACTCGTGGTTCAACCCTCTCATCCTACTTATCTTGTTCGCCTCGCTCTATTTTGGCATTGATGCGCTGGGATTCCAAGTCAACCCTTTGAAACCCTTCTTCACGCTCTCGTACCGCATCGAGCCCGCCGCACTTGGTGACCCCGTCTACTACGGCAAGGGTAAAAAGGACTTTTGTTTTGTTCTCATGGCCATGCTCTTCTTTACCTTTTTCCGTGAGTTTTGGATGCAGGTGATCCTGCGTCCTCTTGCTATCAAAGTCGGAATTCAAAAGAAGGGAAAGATCTCACGTTTCATGGAGCAGACCTACTCAATTGTGTACTACGGCATGTCGGGTCCGTTTGGTCTTTACATTATGTACCACACTCCTATTTGGTACTTTAATACCACTGCGTTTTATGTCGACTTCCCCCACCGTGAGCACATTGCCATTTTCAAGCTGTTCTATTTGCTTCAGGCCGCCTTTTGGGCACAGCAGTCTGTAGTTTTGTCACTAATGCTTGAAAAACCTCGCAAGGACTTTTATGAGCTAGTCTTTCACCATATTGTTACAATGGCTCTTATTTTCTTGTCCTACAGATTTCATTTTACCTGGATCGGCCTTGCCGTATACATTACCATGGATGTCAGTGACTTTTTCTTGGCTATTTCCAAGACTCTCAACTACTTGGACTCAATGTTCACGGGCCCGTTTTTCTTATTCTTCATGAGTGTTTGGATCTACACACGTCATTATTTGAACCTCTGCATTTTGTACTCGATTTTAACAGAGTTCCGCACCGTGGGACCCTATGAATTAAATTGGGAAACCCAGCAGTACAAGTGCTGGATTTCACAAATAATTACATTTTTGCTGCTGTTGGCGTTGCAACTTGTCAATGCCTACTGGCTTTTTTTGATTGTGCGTATTGCGTACCGTTTTGTATTTAGTGGTGTGCAAAAGGACGAGAGATCTGACGACGAAGAGGAAGAAGAGTTGGAGATTGAAGATGATAGCACTAGCTCCGAATCATCAAAGTAAAAAAGAAAAAAAAAAAAAGGATTTTTTTTTTGTGATTTAAGGGAATTTGGTCGATAGATACATGTGTGTGTCTGTGTACGTGTGTGTGCCAGTGAAGATGACGAGTTTTACAAACACGTCACACAAATGGAGGAAATGGTTTAAAGGAATTTTCTACGAGATAATGTTAAACGGAATCAATTAGCATCGAGCAAATCATAATACTATAATAATAATTAATAATAATAAAAAAGGATTTATGTTATAAAAAAAAAATTTTTTTGACCTAAGATTTTCAATTTCAAAAAAGTTTATGGTCTACATACAGGTATAAAACTAAAACACCGCCGCACACATCTGTACTCTATGTCCCTCTACTCATATCGTCATTAATACAATCTAGCTTGACTTTCGCGTTCCAAAAAAGTATTGTTTTTAAAATAAAAGAAAAAACAGTTAATCAATAATAATACTAATAATACTAATAATAATAATAATAATAATAATAATAATATAATAATAATAATAATAATAATAATAATAATAATAATTAATAATAATAATAATAATAATAATAATAATAATAAAATAATAATAATAATAATAATAATAATAATAAACAGCAATTGATTTGAGTCAAAATTAAGATTGTTGTCGGGTAAGCATAGAAATAAGTGTTATGTAAGAAAAGTATGTGATATGCCTAGATCTGTTAAATTTTACAAACAAATTAACGCAAGACTATCAACTGAAAGATGTTGTGTGCATTAAACGAATTTTGGCAGGCTATAAGAATGGCCAGAAAGACCGAAAAAGGAAAATTGATTAAATATAGATCTCAAGATCACCTGGTTTATGTTGACTTGGTTGATTTTACTTTGTTTTTAAATTACATCTCAATGATGCAGATACTTTGGTTGACAAAGTAAAATAGTTTGAAAGCATTTCAGGTACAAGTGCTATAAAAAAAAAAAAGAAAAAAACAGTATTTGTTTTTTGTTTCTTTGTTTGGTTATTTCAACTATTAGTTAATTTAAACTTTTTGTATTTTGTTTCATAAATTTTGAATTTTGATTGAGATTGTTGATGATTTGCTTTTTTTATTATTATTTGTCCCTTTTTTCATTATTATAACCTCATTTCAGGCACCGTATTTTTTATTTTATTTTATTTTACAAAGTCGGTACTCAATATATTTCGGTATTACAAATAAAACGGGGCATTTCTTTTTCCGGTCCATTTCTTTTTTTTTTTTTTTTCAAATGTTTATTTTTATCTATCGGCCTCAATTGAGCAATGTTTTGTTTTTTTTTGTTTTTTTTTGAAAAAAAAAGAATTGAGTTGGTGAATAATGTTTTGATTATTTTTTTTTTATGTGACCACAAAAACTTTTTTTATTTTCAAAAAGCCTCATAACATCAACAATATGAAGCATTCATACTGCTGACACAACTTTTCAAGTTTTACTGGTTTTTAATAATGGTAAACCTCGTTTTAAACTTTTTTATCGCTACTTTTGATAATTACTTGGTATTGTCTAACTCCAATGTTTATTTTTTTTTTTCATTATTACGCTTTCCTACTTGTGCCGTAACGGCAATTACACTCATGTTCTTTTCAAGATCTCAATTCTCCTCCTTCTTATTCTTGTCATCCCTAGCTCTAATAAAAATTAAATATATTTGAATATAAATTGACCTTGGCCCTCTGTTTTTTTTTTTTTTTTTTTTTCAACCTTTTGTTGTTTCTTTTTTTTTTTTATTCATTTCTTGTTGATATTGTAGGCTTGATCCCTTACACACCCGATCTGATACTCCCAACGCCCCACTTTATCTAATACTTAGCACTTGCATTTTACGCCATGTCCAACAAGCACTATCACGATCCAAACCAGATTTACAACAACGCAAACGGGTACCTCAATTCAAATGCTGTCTCGCAAATGTCTGGTGGAGGATATTATGGTGTTCCCCAGCTTGTAATTGATGGCACAAACCCAGAATACATGTCTTACAATGGAAACGGTCAGATTCAAACTACTAACCACTCGTCACATCAACGCTACTACAACGGTGCTCAGCCCGATGTCGCGATGATGCTTAATCAACAGCACCCACAGGGTGAGATCTACCATCCAACTCATCCAAACCATCCTCAGCACCACCAGGATCAAAACTACGAGATTTCGCGGTCGGCGGAAAATTACTATGCGCCGCACCAACTGCAGTACAATCAAACATATTCACTGACTCTAATGCCGCCAAGCTCTACGTCCCGCTCACGGCAATTTCCATCAGTTCTATCCGACGCACCTGCGGCTTATCTTAGTAGTACAGCAACAACACCGCGTCAGCAGCGCGAGAATCGCGCATGGACCAATCCCTGTGTGGTTCCCGGCAGCCACGTCTCACTACTTGTGTCCAACGAGAACCGGCACGGCAAAGCGCGGCCAGGTAAAAAGGGCAACTTTTTCTGCTCACATTGCAGCGAGCAGTTCCGCACCATCTTGGATCTTGCCGCTCATATGGACAAGTACGGCGTTGTGCGCGGGTATCACTGCGAAAACGCAGACTGTCCGTGGCACATTTGTGGGTTTGCTACCGCGTCTGAATGGTCGCGTCACACCAAGTCACAACACGGCTCTGTGCCGGTCATTACCTGTGATGTTTGTAATAAACCCTTTACGCGAAAGGACTCGCTTAAACGGCACAACCAGCTTGTACATGAAAACGAAAATTCTCGGTACAACCGCAAGCTGCGTAACGTTGGCGTTAAGAGATCACAAAAAGAGAATCATATCCATTAATTCTGATTTGAAAAAAATAAAAAATAATAGGGTTTTTTTTTTTTTTTTGGTTTTTATATGGGACGGATTTATTATTATTTTTTCATTTTTTTACGTGTGTGTTTGACTAATCCTGTTTTAGAGCCTGGATCCCTATTGTTTGAAAACGATGATTTACTCACCTTGCTTTGTGTGTAATATAATCTATTTATTTGCTACGATATTATATATATACATCTTTTTTTAATTTACTGCTACTTCTGTTAAGTTTTGTTTTTGTTCCTGTTGCCTTGAGAATAGCTCTGGCAGTATGTGTTCAATGTCAAGAATGTCGCGCACGACGTGAGTACCAGCCGGCTTTTCCGGCACAGGATCCGCAGGATCAACGTAGTGAATGCATGTGTGCCATCCAAGCCGGTTAGCGGCCTTGATGTTGATATAACTATCGTCAACGTAAAGACAGCAATCTACGGGTACGTTTCCAGCCTCGTGGCGCGCTATTGCAAACATGTCGTCCATAGGCTTACACAACATTGGGCGTTTGGCGTAGTTGCAGTATGTGATGCCTTCGAATAAGTCGGCGATTCCAAGTAGTTTTACAACTCGGAGACCGTGGGTTTTATACGCATTGGTAAACAGCCACAGCTGCTTGATTCGGGGTGACGCCTTTAGCCGGAGAAGCATCGCGCGCAAGGCAGGATCTGGTTTCAGCACATCTTCAAGTGGTAGTGAGTCATCTACCTCCTTGTTGTACTCCATGGCGTCGATATTGTGGAAGCGTACGAGCCCTTCAATGGCAAGACCGTAGTCACGGTAATACTGTTGATGAAGATACTCGGCAGATTCATCGTCGAGCTGGAGATGCGTGACAAAGTATTTGTGAATCAATTTTTGCATCATGCCGTGGATGTCAGATGACTTTTGATAAAGACCTAGTTATGAAAGAGAGTTAGCGGGGATTGAACTTGGGGTGGGCTCGAAATCACTGATTCCACATACAATTATCGATATCGAAAAAAAAGGTGTAGCCCTGGCTGTCGGCTGGCTTTGCACCAGGGTAGGAAATGGTGTCATGTAAACTTTTCGATGATGCTGACATAGTATAATTAATTCTAAAAACTGTTTAAATGTATCTATTGACAAAGAATGAAGAAGAATAAAAAAAAAATAAGAAAACAAAAAAAAAAAAAGGAGAGGAATTGTCAAGATATAAAAGATCCATATAATAATTTTATTATGTGAAAACTTGGCTCTCAAAGCCAACCGGCGGCATGATTACGTAGTTGGTCGCACCTGTTATGAGGGTTAGGTCTAGACTGAGATCTGTATACCTGCCGTGCGTAGAAAAAGAGTTATAGTTGTGAATTGTCTTAACTCTAAACTGGCCAATATGTGGTTAGCTAACTCATTGCTTGTATTTGATTCTACTTTTTGGAGTTAGACAACCATAAAATCAAGGTTAACAATTTTTTTTTTTTCGTCTCCTCCTTTTCTAACCTTGAAACTTTAGAAACATAAAATTTTTCATTTTTTTTTCTTCTTCTTCTTCTCCCAAACAAACACTTTTTTTTTTGCTTCAAGCACAGTTTTTTATTTATTTAGTCCATCATCTTTACTACCTTCGGCCTTGTCGTCTGTATTATTTGATTATTTCCATTTCTAAACAGCATTGCTCTTTAAATACCTTTTTTTTTATTATTTGTGTAACTACAAAGTGTTCGTTACACCAAATTACTATTTCTACGCTTCCTCGCCTTCTATCACACTAAATCAATATCATAATGTCTAATTCCACGCACGCCTCTTCCGCCACGGCTACTTCATCCATTTGGTCTCGCCGTACTAAGTAAGTATCTATGTTTGATTGTGTGTTTTTTTTTTTTAACAATTCATACTAACTTGCTTTAAAGCGAAAAATCAACGTTCCTTGCTTCTACCGGGGCCAAACTCGCTACTCCCAAAAAGAATAGCCATCATCACCATCATCATCATAACAGTCACCACCATACCAGCAATCATCATAGTAGCAATCATAGTCATAGCAGCCACCACAATTATTCTGTGAATGCTCCACTTGAACTTGATCCTGCAACGGGTCTTCTTGTGGTGCAGCCTAACCTGAACCCGGCACACAATTTGTACTCGGTAGTGCCGTTGTCGTCTCAGGCACCCTTGCATCATAACTACACAGTATGGTTTATGCACCGCGGGCCCGGAATCAAGATGTCTAATTATTTTCTTGCTACTAAGCAAGTTAGCACTTTTTCGACCATTGAGGAGTTTTGGCTTGTGTATAGTCATCTCAAGCGCGTTGACCGGCTGCCGTTTACGAGTGAATTCCAAGTATTCAGGCGCGGGGTCAAGCCTATGTGGGAGGATCCGGTAAACCTGAACGGTGGTAAGTGGGTTTTTCGGTTTAAAAGACCGTTTAAATCTCAGAGCGTGGATTCTGGAAGTGGTGATGACGAGGCTGTCGCTGCCACAGTTGTGAACCCGCGGAACCAGGCACGGCTTTACTGGGAGCTTTTATTGCTTAACCTAATTGGAGGCACCCTCGCAAGCCGTGCGGGTCTGGACAGCAATGAGATTGTAGGACTTGTGATGAGTGTCCGTCGTGACGAGGACATTTTTAGCATTTGGACACGCACCACGACTACTGCGGCCAGTGGCGGCCGGCAGATTGAGTCTGTTGTGCGTGATCTACTGAGACTTCCAGCTGACATGGTCTTTGAGTTTAAGGTTCATACCGACAGCATTAAAGAGGGCGAGCAGAAGCAAGCACTTTACTATAACAGCAATATCAATTCCAACGGCAATAACAACACTAACGACAACAATGCCACCAACTTGAACAGTAGCAACACTGGCGTGATTAGTAACAGTGTGCATAGTGATCAAGGCGGCTGGATTGCACTTGCCGACGTAAAGAGAGACGGGCCCGGCCCAATCAGTGCCACATCTACAGGCAGTGGCATCTGGTGATTTTCAGGGCTCTTAATGTGCATAAAATACACATACATATTTTTTCATCTATCTACATACATAGATAATTTTTTAGACCGTGATTCCATTTTTTTTTTTTGAGCCTTGTAAAAATTACATGTCAGTTTATCAAATTTTGTAACAACCTAACTCTTCATGACTGACAAAAAAAAAAAAAGCCAACCCAAATGATCTTTTTTTTTTTTAGTTGATTTTCTATTTATTTTAGAAAACTCAAGAAGAGGAGGACCCTTTTCATTTTTTTGATTTATTTTTTTTTTTAAAAAAATATATATATATAACATGAAATAAAGATGCTATAGCTTATTAATTGTCACAATCTTTGTATTATTATTTTTTTTTCTGATATTTGTTGTCATCAAAAACAAATATTCAAACAAATGCATCTACGGCCGATTGGTATTAACTCTTTAATTGTATTCGAAACCTTTTTTTTGTAACTTGTAACTAACTCTCAAGACAATAAACTAATGATATTGTTTCTTTTCATAAGTTAGGAGTGGATACTATCAAAAAAAGATTATATCTCAAGTCTTTAGTCTGAAATTGTAGTCACGCTTAGTTAGGATCTTTTATTATTATTATTATTTTTTGAAAAAAATAAATGAATAAAACAGTTTTATGATTAATTGAATTATATATAAAAAATTGTAATAACAAATAAATTGTTTAAAATGTTTGCAGTAGCAATTTTTATTAAGGGGATACATGTTTTCAGAACTTGTCACAGTCGTGTCCGTTTTTTTTTGTTTTTTTTCTTAAAAAAAAAAGTTAGTCAAGCTTTGGATTGATGCTTGCAATGTGCACTTGGACAATATTCAGTTATGGTCAATAACTCTTGTTTGAAATAGAAAAAAGTAGCTTTTGGTAATACCTTTGATTATTTTCTTGTATTCACTTAAAAAAAATTTAATGTAGCTCATAATTAGCTACAAGGTCAATAAACTGGTTATAATACCCTCAAGTTTCTCTCGTAAAACGAGATGGTTATGAAAATATAGATACATATTTGTTAATTATCAAAAAATGGACTTTGTGAATTGTAATAAAAGCAAGATTTAAAAGAGGGAAAAAAACACATTATGATATATTTAGTATTATAGTTTGATGTATGAAAAAAAAAGATATTTTATCACTAAAATAAATCTTGTAACATGATACAAAAATTATTCAATTTATCTTAAGATAGAAAATCTGTTTATTGTCCTTACATCACATAGTTACATAAGTAAAATAATAATAACAAAGATATACAAAGAAGACATGGAATTCAAAAAACATTTATCTCTATGAGACTTTAAAAATGGCGTTCTCAGCGCGCTCTAGGTGTTTCAGGCATTTGATGGCGCCGAATTCTCCATGAAATAATACATGTGTTAAGGGAAACCTGGTATACATAACACCTGCTGGAATGATAACAGACATTGACACACAGTAAAACCTTAACAAGCTACTCTAATCAAGCAAACCATCAGCAAATAATATATAATATTACTACTGATTTTACTACATGTCATCAAATAGTGCAGCTTTAGTAATATATGCAATCACTTTAGTCCTTAGTAACAGAAAGAAAAAAAATCTCTGTGGAAAAAGCCATGAGTCGACGAGATGCAAAGAGTTGGCTGTAATCCAAAAAAAAAATTTCTAGAATTGTTAAGTTTAAATCGACTTACTTTGTATGGAATTAATGTTTTCATTTTCTAAAGACTACATTATACCTCGAGTTTTAGAAAGACCAAAATATAGAAAGCACTATCAATTATTAGAAAATAAAATAAAAAAATTTTAAGTTAATTTATTATAAAGCTAGTTTAAAATTAAATTTCAATTCTAACATAAAATTTGTACTATTAAAAGTTGGTTCTGGGCAATTTTTGTCCGACATATCGGGGGCAAATAATTTCAGTAGAGACAAAAAAAAAAGCTTTAAAACGTTACAATAAACGACAATATTTCTTTTTTTTTCTGTAGTTCTTGAAATCTACAACTAAAACCAATTTTTTGTTAGGTATTTTATGAACTGGCCTGCACAATAACCTGATTTTGATCTAAATGAATAAGTTTGGTTTGATAGATGAATAGAAAATCTATTTATTATCCTTAAAATAACAAAATTAGATGAATGAAAAATTAACGAAAATATATATACATACGATCTTTGTTATTATTATTATTTTAATTATGTAACTATGTGATGTAAGGACAATAAACAGATTTTCTATCTATCTACATATACATACGAAGAAGATATTCAACTCAAAAGCATTTGTCTACATTGAATCTTAGTAGCATTGTCAGCGCGCTTCAGTGTTTTTGGGCCTTCTAATGATGCCAAAAAATTTTTCATGAAATAAATCATATGTTAAAACAAGGTCCTTGAATACATTAAACCAAAAATACTGATACCAAAGATTGATGCACAAGTGAAATAATATTTCAAAATCAAAAAAAAAAAAAAAAGTCAAATAATTGTGGTTGACCAAATTGGCTACTAGATTATTTTTTTTGTTTCAATGTAAATATTTAGAATTGACTGAAAAAAAAAAAAAAACTTGAGCATGTTAACGGTTCAAAAAAAATAATGTATTAAATCTCTTTTTATTCTTTTAGCTCTTGTACTCTTTTTTCGTTTGTTTTTGTTTTTTCTTGACTAATGTGTTTATTCAGTTAATAGTTTCAAATAATGCCTTTTTTTTAAACTAATGAAGATGCTAGAAGTGATTTGAAAAACAGGTAAAAGTAAATTAAAAAAGAAACAATTTATTAATTTATAAAAGAGGTTTAATAATAATAATAATAATAATAATAATAATAATAATGATAATAATAATAAAAAATACAATAATAATACTAATAATAATGATAATAATAACAATAAATAATAATAATAATGACAATAATAATAATAATAATACTAAAAATAATACAATATAATAATTAATAATATAATGATAATAATAATAATATAACAATAATAATATAATAATAATAATACTAATAATAATAATAATAACAATAATAATAATAATAATAATAATAATAATAATAATAATAATATAATAATAATAATAATAATAATAATAATAATAATAATAATATAATAACTAATAAAATAATAATAATAATAATATAATAATAATAATATAATAATAATAAAATAAAATATAATAATAAATAATAATAATAATAATAATAATAATAATATAATAATAATAATAATAATAATAATAATAATAATAATAATAATATAATAATAATATATAATAATAAATATAATAATAATAATAATAATAATATAATAATAATAATAATTAATAATAATAATAATAATAATAATAATAATAAATTAAAAAAAAAAAAACTGTTTTTTTTTTTTTTTTTTTTTTTTTTTTTTTTTTTTTTTCACAAAAAAAAAAAATAAAAAAAATAAAAAAAATAAAAATAAAAAAAAATAAAAAAAATAAAAAAGCAGATACTCGGCAACAGTAAACGGATTAATTTTTTTTTTTTCATGTTTCGTTGTAATCTTTAGCACATGAAATAAAGATATAATAAATACCTTTTTTTTAAAAAAAAAAAAAAGTTCCATCAAATCATCATCACCCACAAACAAACTTGAGAGCAATGACATTTACTTTAAAATATGTAGCTTATTACGATTCTGTAGTGTCAATTGCCATGAACGGTTTTTTAAATCCAATATCAGTAATACCGACAAAAGTTTTTCTTTTGTTCCTGATGAAATGAATAATATTTTAAATTTACATCACAATCTTTTTCATTAAAACTCATAAAAAATTCAATACAACTACCTAGGCTGCTAAATTGCTTACAACTTGAAGCCGACGAGCTGAGCGTACTTCTCAGTAGAGAAAGACTTAGGTCTCTCAATGGGAGCACCAACAGCACGGTCAATGATGAGCTGGGGAAGGACACCGAAGGCACGGGAGACACCGAACAAAACAGTGTAGTAGGACTCCTCAGTGAGACCGTAGTACTGGAGAAGAACACCGGAGTGAGAGTCCACATTAGGCCAAGGGTTCTTGGTCTTACCGTGCTTGGTGAGAACCTTAGGAGCAACCTCGTAGATGGTGGAAACGAGGTGGAAAAGGTCGTAGTCGGGCATGTGCTTAAGAGCAAACTCACGCTGAGCAGTGTAACGGGGATCAGTCTTTCTGAGAACAGCGTGACCGTAACCGGGAACAACACGGCCAGCGTTAAGAGTATCCCAGAGGTACTTCTCAATGTCCTCCTTAGAGACGTTAGAGCCAATCTTGGACTTCATCTCGAGAATCCACTCAAGAACCTCCTGGTTGGCACGGCCGTGGAGGGGACCAGCAAGACCGTTAAGACCAGCGGCAAGAGAAAGGAAGGGAGAAGAAAGAGCGGAACCGACCAAGTGAGTAGTGTGGGCGGAAACGTTGCCACCCTCGTGGTCAGCGTGAATGGTAAGGTAAAGTCTCAGAAGCTCAACAAACTCCTTGTTCTCACCAAAGCCGAGCAAAGAAGCAAAGTTCTGGGAGTAATCGACAGAAGCGTCAGTGGTACCAAGCTTGCCATCTTTGAAAACGTTGCGGTAAATGCGGGCAGCAATAGCAGGGAGCTTAGCGAGGAGGTCGATAGAGTCCTCGTAAGTGTACTGCCAGTATTCCTTCTTGTTGACACCCTTCTCGTAAGCCTTGGCGAAAGCAGACTCAGACTCAAGAGCGTTGACAGCAATAGAAAGCTGAGCCATGGGGTGAAGAGAAGGAGGAGATCTGTCAATCAGCTCCTTAACGTGCTTGGGGAGCTCAGCTCTAGCAGCGAACTCGGCAGAAAGAGCCTTAACCTGGGACTCGGTAGGGACCTCACCGGTCAGCAAGAGCCAGAAAAGACCCTCGGGGAGAGGCTCGTTACCACCAGGACCCTTGGGAAGCTCTTTCTGGAGGTCAGGGATGGTCTTGCCACGGAAGCGGATACCCTCCTCAGGGTCGAGGACGGAACCCTCCCAAACGAGAGCCTTGATACCACGCTGGCCACCGTAGACCTGGTCAAGGAGAACCTCACCGATAACAGTGTTACCGTGCTCCTTTCTCAGTCTCTTGATCTGATCGATCTTCTCGGGGAGAAGCTCAGCGAAACGCTCCTTAAGAGTCTATACAAAATACAGTTAGCATGTGGAAGAGACATTATAAATTGTGGTTGCAAGTACGAGAGCCTTATACTGATGAAAAAGGAAAGAGGAGTGGTTGGGAAAAAGAGCCAATTAAATGCCAAGAACATGAAAGCCAACAATAATAGTTAAGAATTTTAATTTTCCAGCATCTCTCGACCTCGACAAAAAAAAATGTTAATTACTTACGGGTTCCTTGGCAGAAGAGTAGGATCTGAAGGCAAGAGCAGCAGCAGATCTGGTGGAAGAAGCCACGGTAGCAACGGGGCGGAAAGAGTTTTTAACGAGGAGAGAAGCCATTTTTGAAGTAATTACTATCGAAAAAAAAAAAAAAAAATAAGTTAGCAACGATAAAAAAGGTGATAGTAAAAGAGTTGCAGTGTTGTGTACCTTATAAAATCAATTGCTTTTAAGACTTTACAGTGAAGAAAGAAACAAGAGAAAAGAAAAAAAAGAAAAAAAAAAGGAGGAAAAAGAATGAAAAGTTAAGAGGAAGAAGGAAAGGTTTAAATAGTTTTTTTTGTTTTTGGATAAAATTTAGTTTAAAATTTTGACGTGTATTATGATGATGAAAGAGCAAAAAAAAAAAAAAAAAAATTGCGATTCAAAGCCATCAAAAAAAAAATACAAATTTTTGCAAACGCCATCTTGATTAATCACCTTGAAGCATTCCTGTTGTACGGAATTGTTGTAGCTAAGTTTGTGTATCAATAATTTATTATCACCACCATATGCCAGTAGTGAGAATAAAGGGCATGAAAATAGTTGATGCGACCAGTAGGGTGCCTTACAAAAACGATTAGAGGCAAATGTCATAAACAGCAACCGTAGTTATTGTTTAGGGATTTTTCCTTGCACATAAAACAGGTCTGAAGTTACTAGTTTCGATAGAATTGAGCCGAAGCTCCAGAAAAAAAAAGACTCGTTTTTTTTCTCTTTTTAATCTTGGTTTTTTTGAAAGGATTAGCAAATGAAAAATGGAAAAATGGGGGGCGGCTACCATTTTTTCCAGACTTATTCGTTATTGTTTTTTTTTTTAATTTTTATATTTTTATACATTTCACTTCTATTAAGGTCATAATGAATTTATATGTATCGGTATATCTGATCGAATCTAAGTGTTCCTTGTATCTCGCTTTGACCAATGTCCATAAAACCAATATTGATTGCTTTTTTTTTTTTTTCTCTCTGAGAAAATCATGGTTCTGTGATGACAATACCTGCCAGCAATCTATCAGCGACCTTTTATTTTTTGTTTTCTGCTATTTCATGTCCATCTCTAATGACATTGAAAAATTGTTCACTGCCTCGGCATTTGTAGCGACACCTCAAGACTTGCATGGCTATGGAATAATTATGTCATGACAAACTTTAACAAAAAATAAATTATAGTTTGGAACTGCCATGTAATTGGTCAATTCCAAGGTTACCCTGATTCATTAACGTTTTTTTTTTTTTTGTTTTGAATTTTCTGGGGAAGCGGATCAATTTTTTGATTCAAAAAATAATTCCAGAGGCGGTGGTGTTCCTAACTTTCTAAAGAAAAAAAAAATAAAAAAGTAAGGATAGCGGCAACCGAACTAGGCTGGCTTCAAGAAACGAACTATAGGTTTGGTGAAATTGACAATAAATTAATATGACAGTAAAATTAGAAATTAAAAAAAAAAATAGAAAAAAACCGCTAGGGCTTCCTCCCAACCGGATCTAGCAAAATTATAGAAAATGGTAGGCGAGTGCAGCAGCCTTGGTTGTGTGCACTATAATCCGGTTCTCCTATGTCTCAGACAGACAACACTTAGATCAAAAAAAAAAAAAATGTTGAGCCTTTGGGCCTACTCCCAGTTTCAAGTGAATAGTAGTTGGCACTATAGCATTAGTATTACTAAAACGATTGAGGTAATTTCTCATATGTTTGTTCAGGTGCTACTTTTTTTGATCCCTTAGTCCATCATCAAATCCGGTAGCTAACTAAATTGCGCGATACTAAACAGCTATTCAAAGGCCACAAAGACCTTCTGACCTTTTAAGAACGCTCGTGCGTGAAAAAAAAAAAATAAATAAAATAAAATGATGAAATAAGCTAAATGAATAAAATACGAATAATGATGATAAATAAGGTATGATTTGTCTGGAACCTTTTCCATTTGTCGCCATCAGACTACGACATGGCCATCTCTGTCGTCGATAGGGTTATTCTTGTCGTGATTCCGTGGTCGGATCTAGTTTACCCGGTCTCATGTGTTCATTCCTTATGAGATTTTTTTACAAAAATACGGCAGTTTTATTGGCTCAAGCTAAACTTTGTATAGCATTATTTCATAGCTCTTCTATTCTGTTGTTATACATTGCTTTTTGTTGTTGTTCTGAAGCGTCCTAAGACGAGTCGGTTTCTATTGGCTAGCTTTCTGCTTTCCCAAGAGACTTTTTTTCTTTTGCTGAATCTAAAACAAAGTAAATAATTCTTTTTCACCCCCACCAAATATTTTGAAAGGATCTAAATCACCTAGTGTTTTAAAAATATTGCAAACCAACCCAGTTCTTCTGATGCTGATTACCAGCGACACATTGAATAATGTTATCATGCTACAATTCAATCAACACAATTTGTGGAAAAACACGTATATTCATGTTTACTCGTAGTTCGTCATCCCTACTCGAGACGGAAGCTCTATGGCACTGACAAGATATACACATAGATCGGAAATTTTATATTTAAAAAGTTAAGAGTTGATTTTGTAATATACATTCACGATCTCAGTGCAAGAAAAAAAATTAAACAAAAAGACTGTGTTTTTCACTATGTCAGCAGTCCAAGAATTTTTAATTCAGGAACCGTTAAGATAGTTGTTTGTAAGAGAAATAAGAGGCTTATTGATATTACTATCAACAGCCTTGCACCTAGTTCTTACTAACTGTTAACTATAACCTATTGTATTGATTTAAATTTGGCTTGGTTTTTTTTATGTTTTTTTTTTGTTTTTCCATCTCCGTAAGACCGATGATGAACCTCCTTTTTCACAAAAAAAAAAAAAAAACTTTGGGGTTGTTTCTATAGTTGTTTATACAATACCTTCAAAAATCTAGGTTCCTATGATACTTAAATAGGAGTGGTACATGCATTGAAAATTATACTAATCCTATTTTTATTTTAATTTATTATTTTGTCGTTGTTGTTGCTGTTTTAGCTTTCTGTTGTCACATAATATAGATCCGCAGGCCCTAAGAGTCAGATTTTGCGATTTGATGACAAATTTGGGTGCTTATTCTCGGACTGCTGGATAGTGAATAGATACGGTCCTACGGGTCCTAAAAAGAAAAAATCGAAATGCATCTGGGGTCTAGTCAGACTGGGTTTGTTCAATTTTTTTTTATACATGGACGTAGCAGTAAATTTCATAGCTTTATCATACCATCACAATGATCAACTCTCAAACTATTAAGATTCAAATATACAAGTCTTAGTCTGTTCTTACACAAGATAAAAGCCGCAATAGGATGGCAACCTCTAATAGTAGAAATGTTTGAAGGTTGACTTGGAAAGAAAAAAAAAAAAATAATACCAGACCGCAACGGTAGAATTACTGATTTCTGAAAAAAAAAAGCCAAAACCCCGTGATCTAGAAGTATTGAATTCCGACCTCGGTGAATTTCCCTTTTGTCCCTGTCAATTGGCAATTTCAATAACAGCAGCTAATTTCAACGACAAACAAAACACTTGATTAATATACGTTAACTTGAATTAGAATCAATGATTATTATGATAATATATAAAATATATAATAATAATATAATTAATATAGCTGGTTCTACCCCACCTTCCCTTTTTTTTTTATCTAAAAAAAAAAGAAAATAAACTACAAGGATAAAAAAACATGTTTGGAATTCTGACTTGTTAGAACAAATATCAAGATCTCCTTGCTTTTTTTGCTGTAACCCTTCTAAAGTCTCTGTTCCTTTCCTTTAGTTCATTTTTTTTGTTATGTATGAAGATACATATATATATATTTAAGTATATTAAATCTACATTATATACCTTAAAATGGTATTGGAAAATTACTAATCCCGTTCAGCCTTTTATCAAGTTTCCACAACAGTCAATCTTCAACCATAGCCCGTGGGTAAACTGAACCAATAGCGGAATATAACTCTATCGGAGGCATCTATCCTGGATGAGCCAAGAAAGGTTTTTGACCCTGCTCAAATTCGTAAGCTACGTCTATATGCGTTTCAATTGTGGCCTTTTTTTTTTAAAAAAAAAAAAAATTGGGTTGAATGCAAAATTATATGTCCTTTTGAATAACAAATTTAACATCTAATGAAAACCACTAAGCTTTTTTTTTTTTTTTTTCATATCTATGATTCTGCCGTATGGTGCAAAGACAAAAAAAAAATACTGTTTATTTTGTGAATTAATATGGCTGGGAGATGTCAAATGCCAAAATCGATCTAGTTATCGCCATCCGTTAAGCCTAATTTTTACTTTCTCTTTCCTGTTTATTCAATTATTTTCGTTCAACCACATAATTATGCTGCATCGCACCAGTCCAACGCTCAGCAGGCTATACTAACCCTCATATGGCCAAGACCGTTTCAGTCACCATGACGACACGAAAATCAAATTAAAAATAAAACCGTATTGAAATCAGATAATCAATATCACCTTATTATTACTATTTCCGCACGCAAAAGATTCTATATACTGTATATGTATAATCTTATTGTTGCCTTGAAAAAAAAACAATTAAAGCATTATTACTAAAAAAGATTCGTGGGATTAAATTACAATATCCACTGTCGCATGGTTTCAATATTTCAAGGATGCATTATGGTATCAATAAACATTGCCCTTGGCCCGGAGATTCAAGCCTTGATAATTAAAAACTATTGAAAAAAAAAACACTTAGTTTTTTTGTTGGGCCGTCACAAAACAAAGTCATGGCTTTTGATCAAAACCCTTTTGTACTGGATATGATTTAGATGGGATCATTGTAGAAGTAGAAAAAATTTGATACATTAAGAATTTATAGACTCTGTTATCATTATGATAGGTTGCAGCGTATATGGTCTCAACTGGAGATCAGACATCGGAAAAGATACAGATACAAAATGAAAGAAGCAGTGGACCTGCCAAAACCACAACACTATATTTCTACTTGAATTCAAGGCCCAGAGAATACTTTTTAGAAGTCATAGGAATACCAACTCAAAACCTGCTACAAAATTTCTTACTTGAACTCACTACAGATTCAAGATACGATTGATGAATAATGCCCAAGAATAACCAAAAAGCCATGTTATTATTTGCAAATGAATGTAGATATCTTCGCAACAAGCTTGCAGGCGCAAAGACGTTCACATGTCCAGGGTGTAAGTAAAAATCTGATAGAGATCTCAATATAGCCTGAAATATTTTATCACTGAAAAAAAAAAAGAGTCTAATCTTAAATGTTTTTGAATTCCATGTCTTCTTTGTATATCTTTGTTATTATTATTTTAATTATGTAACTGCGTGAATGTAACTATGTGATGTAAGGACAATAAACAGATTTTCTATCTATGTAACTGCGTGATGTAAGGACAACAAACAGATTTTCTATCTATCTATCTATCTATCTATCTATCTATCTATCTATCTATCTATCTATCTATCTATCTATCTATCTGAGTCTGATCTTTGAATATACACTTTCTACTCCGTTATGCACGACTCAGCGAAATGGTTTAGTTCTAAAAGGGAGTAAAATTGCATGAAAAAAAAAATAAATATTTATTTTTGCAAAAAGTAAAGGGCCCAACCGGGAATTGAACCCGGGACCTCTCGCAATTGTGCTTAGTAAACCCTAAGCGAGAATTATACCACTAAACCATCGGGCCTCTTAATTTATTTTGTAAGAGTTCGGCCTGAAATCTTAGAGATTATACGGTAAGGAAGCTCGATGAATAAAATAATTGACGAATTGGATTATGTATGCTTTAAGCTTGGCGTAACAAATGATAATTCAAATTAAATCAACTACTACACTATATGATCAAAATAAGGTCTCAACAACGCGTGACCAATAAGAGGAAAAGTAAACTATAGCATGGTGTGTACAGAGGTATTCCGAGTCAGCAAATGAAACAGCTCTACATCTCATGTGTACGGCCAATATTTGAATATGCCAGTCCTGTTTGGTATCACAAATTGACAGGTCAATGGAAAGATGAAATCCAAAAGATTCAAAATACTGCTTTACGTAGGATTTTGGGTGCATTCAAGTCTGCGCCTATTAAAGCAATGCAGCGCGATGCCGACATTTTACCTGTGAACATAAGAATGCAAGAAATCTGTGACCGGTTTGCTGTCAGGGCCATTCGAGCCGTCAGTCCGAGAAACCCTGTTAGGAAACTCGCTACCCGTAGCAAGCAACCCGAAGGCAGTCTTGACGAACTATTTGTGAGAATCAGACAAATGGAAGGCATTGATGATGACAAGTACTGGAGTAAGAGACCACCTTGGAAACATCCAAAGTATAACCGAGACAAGAAAGCTCGTACAGCATTGCAGAAGCTGAAAAGCACTATGCGCTGTACATCACGAGCTGAGTGGCAGAAAGACTATGATGAGTTAGGTGAACTTCGACAATACTACTCTTGTACTCAACGAGAGTTGTATAA
>QVTG01000171.1:0-15671 GCA_013305925.1 Geotrichum reessii | reverse complement strand
GTCTTCTTTGTATATCTTTGTTATTATTATTTAATTATGTAACTATGTGATGTAAGGACAATAAACAGATTTTCTATATCTAACTATAGCAAAATAACTAAATATAAAATATCAAGTGATGATGAAAGTCAGGGTAAGGTAAATTCCCAATTAGGTAAGAAAGAAACCTTAATGTCTGGAGGAACAAGGAACTAAGGTTGATTTCTTACATATTTATCTTTTTGTTTGACTTTACTCATATCAAAATCATTTAACTTTATTATTTTTCCAAAAATTTTGAGCAAATTTTTTTAGTAGTTTCTGATAAAGCCAATATTTTAAATTTAATATAAAGATTCAAATTTATGCGTTTCACTGCATAAATACCAATAAATTTAACTGTATCTAGGGCAACCAAATAAACGAGTATTTGGTAAACCATGTCCTTGAAGAATATCTTCTGAATTTTGTAAAGCATATCTTTTCAAGTCAGATTTTTTCAAAATATAATCAGAGAGTTCTACACAATATACTTTTAGCTAGGTGTTTCAGTTGCAAACAGGTCACAGTGCTCTTGGAAAGTATTTTCAAATCAGGTATATTACTGTGATAGATCATAACTGCAAATGTAGACAACTGGGAACAGTAAAACCCGTTGTCGAAAAGTACTTTATGCTCACTGTGAAGCATACTATTATGAAGTAAAGTCTTTCCAAAACATGATCTGAGAGTCCTACTTGATACCATAAAGGATTTTGGAGCGGTAATCATGTTCCCAGATTCATTACAGCAACTTCATTCTTGATATTCTGCTTGATTAGATCAGCAGCTTATTGAAGTTTCACTTTATGTTAATTGTTGGTATTGATCTATAAGGTGTCGTGTATTCCAGATTCTCCTCGGCACGTAGACCATTTGATGGACAATTCGGTGTCATTGAATACTCAAATCACCTAAAGCGCACTGACGACCTCAATTTTAAAGTCTCAGAGATAGATAAAAAATCTGTTTATTGTCCTTACGTCACCTAGTTACATAATTAAAATAATAATAATAATAATAATAACAAAGATATACAAAAAAGACATTCAATTCAAAAAACAATTGTTTCTATGAAAATCCAATGGTTTTGGGTAATCTTTTTATTTATTATTTTACTATGTGCCCTCTGAATGAAATGACAAATGTAGACATGGGTAAAGTATGGTATTGTAGTTTTCTAAAAAAAAAAAAAAAAAAAAAAACGATATAATACAAGCATATCTTTGTTATTATTATTTTAATTATGTAGCTATGTGATATGAAGACAATAAACAGATTTTCTATCTATATCTATCTATCTAAAAAAAAAAAATACAAGCATAGGTTTTGTGCCTGAAAAATAAAAACGGATCACCAACGGTTTTAAAACATACTAAATGAAACACGTATGTACAACTCACTGTTGTGCTAATCAAGGCAATAGAAAAAATTAATAATGAAGTTACATTGCTTAACAATATTGTTTTCTATAGTTTCATTTCTTTCTTGTTTTTATTTCTCATTGATTTTTGATTTTCAATTTTTTTTTTACATGTAATATTGGCCTTCTTTTCACTGATTTTTTTTTCAAATACAAATAATACCACTAATTAGCCATAAGCAACAGGTTTTTTTATTCTGTTGTCATGGTATCGCAAAATAAGACCAATTTGGTGTTTATTAGGTGCAAAACCCACTGTGATGCTCAATAACGCAAAAAAAAAAAAACCTCTCCTTTGCGATGTTTTAGCATAGAATCAGTTTTTGATACATGTTCCGCTAATTGGTTTCTTTTTTTTTTCCGGTTCCTCCGCTATAGAGGTTATTTAGTCTATTTTTTTTTCATCAATGACCGCAACAGGTCGTCTTAGTCATGAGCAAGATTCTCCGTCGTTAGCTGAGCTCACTGAAACCAGTGTACAACATTTTGAAAGTAGAATGGGGTTTCACAGGCATTTTCCGCTAGAGCGGGACCCTAAAATCCAGGAGGTTGTCAAAATCTTGCACCAACAAGGCGTACCCCACAATTTTATTGTTCTTGAAAATATTAGCGCTGCGCTTCAGAGCAATTATGCCAACGGTGATGTTAAAAAAAAAAAACGCTAGAATTGCTTTCACACTTTTTTAGCTCACTCGAAGATAAAATAACACCTATCACAACACTAGATATCTTTTCAATTCCAAAATACAATCGTATTTTCGATGCAGAAAATGGAAATGGTGGAACGTGTTATCTTGACACACTGATGTTTGCCATGTTTACAAGATTAGAGAGCTTTGAACCAATGTTAAATGGAGATAATAAAGGCGGCGACAAAGAAAATCTCGCTTCAATGATGTGGCTTTATACAAATATGCTACGATCGGGCTGTATAGTGACGACTGATATTACCAAAGCTCTATTGGGTGCGATTATTAAGGCCGGCTGGAACGAATCTTGTATCAGCCAACAACAAGACTGTTGCGATTTGTTCACTTTTATAACTGACAAGTTAAAGATGCCTAAAATAACATTAAAATTAGACATTGAACACGAAGGCAAGGAAAATACAATAGACGACCACAAGATTGTAAACGAGCGATCGTTGCTAGTATCAGTACCAGAGACTGAAAACAAAAATGAACCTATCCTTTTGTAAGAGTGCTTAAAACAATACTTTGCAAACTCAATTCAAGTTTCGCGGCAAATTGAAAGACGGAAAAATTTATCTATTTTTTTACTATCATCGAACTCCATATCTGAAACCCACTCGGCAGCTGATAGACTGACACATAAATTTTCACTGCATGTGCACTCGCCTAGCTCTTCTAGGTTTAGCACTTTTAAAAGTCGTGACACTAATGTTTTGATTGGTCAGGAGGTGCTTGGTTTAGAAGGAGAGAGTCTGACAGCAGTGATGAGTCACGAACAGCAAAGTGCCGAGGCGAAATTGGCTTCTGTGCAGCCTTCAATGACACCGACTAATGCATCTGATTTACCACTAGAATATAACACTGTCCCTAATAATGATATTTATTCTGCATCTAAAAAATTACGGCTGTCTAACCCATAAAATCAGTTGTGGAACAAAAAAAAAAGGAGCTTTCAATTTCTGCTTGGATGTTTTTACAGCTCATCCCCTTCTACACCAGCACCAATTCTAATGATATCTCTAAAAGTGGGCTTTCGGAATCGATAGCCACGATTGAATTTGCTGAAAAAGACCAGTACTAGGAATTTGCCTGAAGCGGTCAGAATGGAGTACGGGCCACACTAAACTGAACACACAAGATGTTGTAATACAACCTGTGATTCACTTTCTATAATTTGTTGTCGATGAAAATCATGAAAATGGGAATGAATATATTTTGAAAAAAGGCACAGAAAAATGCTTGAGAGAGCTATATCCTATCGTGGCACATCGACCGAGTCTGGTCACTTCGTGGCGCTAGCCAAGGAAAACAACGATATTGGATATCACAATGACAAAGCTTTTCAAAGATCTGGTGATAAAATCGAAAAAGGCAATAACAAGCTTGAATTTCATCACAAAGACCATAAAAACGCGCGGTGGGTTTTTTTTTTTTGACGATCTAAAACCCGTCGATCAGAAAGTCACATCAGTTAAGTATGAAGATGTCTTTCAAACAGAGGAACTATATATATTGTTTTATCGACTAGTCACATTTGAAGATTATGGGAATGAATCTGAGCGGCACAAAATAACTTGTGGTGTTCCGACCAGCGAGAAGACTGAGGCGTCTAGCTCATTTAAGTCGGTATCGAGCAAAAAACAATTTGCAAACCAGGAAAGCAACAGTAGTAGCTTGACTAAAACAATAGATGGTTTGCAGATTTTGAACAAGACACCGAGCACGAGCATTGAAGCTCTTAAAACCGGGCCGGCACCTGTTTCAAAAGGCAAAAACCATCATCAGCGTATTCGGTTCCGCCATCATAAGCACCGATTCATGGCCCCTTACGACTATAGAAACGAAAAATGTATTATCTCATAATCTCATATGAAAATTACAACATAATACACGAGAGTTAATCAAAAGCTTCATTAATATATACAGATAAGTACGGGTAAATAGTCGTGTTCCGCACTGATTGTTGGGGGCTTTTCAAAATTCAGTAAACCTTAGAAATAAATCATAAATCTAAATGTAAAATGTAATCCCTTTTATTTTGTTCCCGTCTGAAACTAGCTTTCTAGCTTAGAGGTTTCATTACCATCTAACAATCTCAGCGTATTTTTCTTGACAAGTTCGTAAACGCCGAGAAAAATGGCGCCGCCAGCACTGATCCACATAACACGCGGGCCAATTCCCTTCCAAAAACCCTTGTATCCGTCTTCAGATATAATATTCTTCACCAGCGTAGAAATGTCGATAGGTGTTTTGTTGAGCATTAGACGCGTCTTAATGACGTCAAGAGGAGTTGTGAGTCCAGCAGCAACACCGCCGGCTATCGAGCCACAAACAGCACCTTCGAAAGGTGCAACTTCAGGCAAGCCCTGCTGCTCAGCACGGACACGTTTGAGATACTCATAAAAAGGAAATTGAATGATAGTAAACGGGATTTCGCGCATAATAGTTGTAGACCAGCCCCTGTACAGTCCGCGAAAGACACCCTCACCGGAAGTATTGGCGAGAATAGAGCGTAGTGCCGACAATGACGACGCATGTTGAGATGCCTGAGCGCGCTGCTTGATGACTTCTGCGGGCACACGAACCGAGCATGCAGCAATCTCACCAAGCGATGCAGATATCATATGAATCACACCATCAGGCAATTCAGTATGAGTTTTGAGTTGCCGCTTAGATGCTTCGTAATTCAAAAAGAAGAGACTTGCGCCGGGTGCGGACGCCAGGAAAGCGCTGCCAATTCCACGGTACACACCATTCCATCCACCGTTCTTAAAAAAACCACCCTTAGCTTGCAGTCGTGTCTTGAGAGTGTCAATGGGAAAGAAGAACAAGTCGGTTGAGGTGCCTGCTAGACCGCCGCTCTACGATAGAGGGTGTTAGAAAAAGAGAGAGGGGGGTTTATTTTATTTTTTGAAAAAAATAAAAAACGAATTAAGTACGTACAACTAGGGAGGCAATGACCAAGCTGTTATCCATAGTTGCTACTATTTCTGATCTCTATACCTGTAATTTTATAAAAGAATTTAGAAGAGCGTCCGTAATGATGATATCTGTTTGCTGATCAGAGATGATTGAAAAAAGGAAAGGTAGTTCCTAGAAAGCGGTATTTGAATCTTTTTTTTTTTGTTCGTTGGATTTTATTCTCTGTTTGGCTAGATTCTTTTTTTTTTTTGGATTTTCAGAACTTTTAAATTTTTCAATCGTTCCTAACTCTTGAACCCGGTTTGGCCTCTTTAGGAAACAGATTAACATCTCTACAAAAAAAAATAGCGATACAGTACTAACAGTCATTTCGAGAATAATATCCACAACCAATGTTTTCAACCCATGGCACTAAATAATGGTACTCTGTGCTTGTATTTTAAGGAATTTTTTTTTTTCTTGAATTTTCATAATTAGCTAATAACTTAAAAAAAAAAAGAGTTTTAATCTGAATGTCGAACACTATTATCTGTTTATACCTATTCCATCCTGAATTTTAACAATTTCTTAAAGATATCAAATCTGAATCTATTTAGAATGCGATTAAAGATATTTTTCTCAAGCATTTGAAATTCTAATTATTTTTTGTTTTCCCGGGTTTAATTACTTTTCAGAATCAAGAACTAAATTTTAGTTATAAAATTATAGGTTCTAACCAGCCCAAGCATGGCAGAAAAGAAGAAATTTATTATACGTACAATACTCATGACTATAAAAATGTTTAAGTATTGATAGATTCATAGCATTTTTTTAAGATAGATAGAAAATCTGTGTATTGTTTTTACATCACATAGTTACTTTATAAAAATAATAATGAAAAAGATATACAAAAAGGACATTGAATTCGAAAACAATTGTTTCTATGAGACTTTAAAATTAGCGTTCTCAGCGAGCTTTGAGTAATTCTTTCATTTGATGGTGCCGAACTTTTCCTGAAATAAGAACACATGTGCTAAGGGAAACCTGGGATACATAACATCTGCTGGAATGATAACAGAGATTGACATATAGTAAAACCTTAATAAGCTGCTCCAATCAAGCAAACCATCAGCAAAGAAGTTGTGATATTAAGCAATTTTTTTTTTCAATTTTTTATTTTTAAAAAAATACATCTTAAAAATCTATCTAGTCTAAATTTTGGTAGAAGGAATTTATTAAACCTTCAAGCTAATTTGCATTTTATAATATTCTTTTTCAGCTTTTGAAATACCATTTTTTTTTTCTCATGCTCAATAATTTAAATGAATTAAAAAGTAAATCCACTATTGCCAAGTATTATAAGTATACCGTATCACCAATAAAGTATCTTATTTTTCACTCCCATCATTTCTAGTAATTGATCAAAAACGTTTTTTTTAAAAAAACAATCGTACCTGTTCTTGCCGTAAATATAATCAAAAACAATGCAACGAACTTCTTTCCAAAATTATATTCTCTGGTAGACTAAGCAAAATATGAAACCAACATGTCTTCTTTTTTGTTTGATCAATGTAAAAATTAACAGACTTAGACTATGAGAAAACAAATTATTATCAAGGCTAAAGATATTATTCCAAACTTAGATTTGGGTCTTGATCCAACTTTATTTTGTAACCAACTTGGTCTACAGCGACCAAAAAAAAAAAAAAAAAAACTGTGAAAAGCTCTTAAAAGTTGTTCAACCAAAAATTGTAATTTTACATCTCTACCCCTCAATTATACGTATAAATTTTAACGTGTGCTTTTCTGAAAATTATATTACGGAAATTTGTTTGGTTAATGACAAAATCTTTTCAGGAAAAATGTCTATACCAAAATCATTTTAAATATCTACTGAAACTTGTCCCGCACTTCTGACATTGAGTATAGTAATGCAATAAAAAACAATTCATAAATGCAGTAAAAATTGAAATGACTCAACTGTCAACACAGATCTAACTTTGAAGCAACAAATTAATCACTGGATTTCATCTTCAAAATCTGCAAAATATCAGATAAAGAAAACATATTTGACTATGATGCATTGTCAAGTGAGAACAGTAATAACCTAACAAGCTCAGCCACAGGACTTATCACTTATAAAGATTGTTTTTCCTATAGGGAAAAAGAAGATACATTTACCTGCACTAACCAAAACAAAGATAAACACTACAAACCACCAGAAAATCTTCTATTAAATAAAAATGAAAAATAGACACTAAGATCTAATCTAGCTCATCTAAAATTTGTAAAAAGAGCTCTGTAAGCGTAATTATCACCATCATACATTTCTCAGTTTTATGATATTTGTTTACTACGGTGCTCAGTGTTATTAGCTTTGAGTCTTCACTTGCTTTGGATCTACCATAAAACTTTTAAAAGTCATACTCAACCAGCCGGCTGTAACTAGTGATAACAATTTATAAAGGCTTAAAAACTTGCAGTTTAAATGATTCTACTAGAATTCATCTCTCCATTGATCTGTCAGTACTGTGTGCCAATATCTGGTATTTATCTACTAAGAATCATGTATCTCTATTTCAAGGAGAATTTGATGCCACCAAACACCAGAATCACTAAAACTTGTTGGCAATGCTACTTTAAATTCTCATAAACTCACATTTTTTTTTTGAATAAAATTATTTTTTAGCATATAATTGCTATTTTAGACTTATTTACGTAATAATATGATGTAAAAACAATAAACACATTTTTTTATATATACGTAAATTGATCTGTTAGGTTGTGATACCAGGCAGAACTGACATATTTTTTTTTTTTGATTGTACACATAAAAAGCATAAATACTTTATTGCTAGAAAGTAAAAAATAGTATTTGATTCTTATTATAAAGCAGAGTGTGTTCCACTCAGTAAACTAGACTAAAAATTTTATTACTCTTGAAGTAAACAAATATTTTCTTAACACTTTCAAACACTTCTGGCAATAATTATTAAATTTTTTTATCATGGCAGTAAATTTCTTGATAAATTTAATTTCAAAAACTAAATTCATTATCAGATAAAAAAATAAAATTTAATTTTAACAAAAGCTAAATTCCGTTTCATACCAATAGGTAGTATATACAACTAAGTTGGGTTTTTTTTGTCTGTAAAAATAGATACGATGTTGAGTAACGCAAAGTGACACACATACAAACATGAAATGAGTTCCTACAACAAAAGTAATAAAATACCAGAAATAAATTGGGGACTCTGTTGGGAGCTGCAAAGCTGAGACGGCCCAGAGCAGGTGAGGTCATGAGTAGGAAACTTGACTAAAACTTGAGTTTTTGATTCATATAATTATAATAAATAACCAATGTGTAATATAAAAAAAAAGATGAAAAAAAATGAAAGATAGTAACTGTCATCTTTAAACCTAATGATTTCACTTTTTATTTGAGCAATAACGGTAATAATAAATTTTTCAATGCTTATTGCAAGTCATAGACACGACATGCCTGAAAATAACCTATAACTTATCATGCTTTTTATTAAATTTTAACAAAATTTCACTTTTCACATTTACAATACTCAATTTTGGTGCTGCCTTCAATAGTTTCTCATCCCATATAAAATATTAAATAAATTTGAAACTTATGAAAGTTTTTTTTTTAGTCTGTTAAATCTTATCTTTTGAAATAAAGTTTATTATATATCATTCACAGAGAATGCCTGGCTCATGACAAAGTTTTGAGTAAGAATTAATAGAAAAAATCACTACTATGTCAATAACATCCTGTCAATCTAGATGATCATGATGCTTAAATAAAACATTTTTGGCTACAGACTATTGGATCCTCCGAATTTCAGCCGTTTTTTTGTTTTTGTTTTTAAAAGTCATGGTATGTTCATATGGTTTATTATTATAAAAAATTGTTCAGTTTGAAAAGCTCATCAAAGTTGTGTTTTTGACCTTCAAAAGTTATATACCGGAAAACATAATATAACTGTAAAATTACCGGCACATAATAAAATTACACTATTAAACAGTCGATGCTTCTATTTAGTCATGCGGCGGAATAGGCAAGAGCGGCAGGCGTTGTTGGATGTTATTTCCGCCATACGTATTTAGATTCAGCTGTGAGTTATAGTGGTACAAAACTTTTGGCCAGGCAAAAAATAAGTGAAAAACACCTCAACTAGATCGTCGCCGCATGTGAACTTGAAAATAGGCAACCATTCTGTTTTTTTTTTTTTCTTTTCTGGTAAAAATTTCACAACAAAATTCAGCAAATTTAATTCTTGGTTTTCGACATGAAAAATTTACGGCTTGATATATGAACATTAGCATTTTACGGGTAAAATACATGAAACTTGTGACGTTCTAAAAAAAACTTCAACAGAAATAGGTTTTTGAAATATGTGATTAAAAAAACCGTTTGTTGGTTATTTACATAAAACATCTTGTGTACAAAAAAAACATTTGTGCAGCGGGATGACTTAAAATCACCAAAAATCAGTATATTCAAGGTTTAATGTACAATACAAAATCTCTTTTATTTTTGATTTTAATATTGGAAAAATCCAATTTTTCTCATCCTAAAAATCCCGAATAGAACATATCAATAAGCATAGTTTATCCAGATTAAAGACCATGAGTTTTTTTTTATTTTCTTTCCAGCTTAATATTTTTGATACCTTTTTTTTATGTAGCTTTTCAGCCATACCCGGTTGCGGCTTTAGGATTTTCTGTTTACGGTTTCAAACTTCAGCCACACAGTATATAAAATTGATCAAGAAACTTGGAATACGCTCTATCACAAAACTATCACACAACTACTATAACTTTTGTGACCGAGCCTTGAACGCTTTAAGATTGTGAAAAAAATAGATGAACAATTCAATAGCACGTCAAAATATAAAAACAAGTAAATATTCAAGTTTTCAAATTTTTTCAATAACCAATTAGCGTAATATACTATAGATTTGTTTGTTCTACTTTGATTAGTATTAGCCGTGCTTGATAATTAAATTTAAAACTTAAGTTAGTTTCATTGTGATTTTACTTTATATGCACTACAAATGTTGTTAAAACAATAATTTCATTGTTTTGCTATATAAATAAATTAATTTAACTTTTAAATTTATGAATAGTTTTTGCTAGTCAAATAGTGTATTTGCCTTTCTCAGCAGGATAACAAATTATCATTATCAAGTTTAATATTGGTTTTCATAAGTATAACAATATCTTACTAGAGAAGATGCATAATATATATTCACATCTAAATTTTATTAATAAAAATTAATGAAAATATTCAAAAAAACAAACCCATAAAGTTCCAAAAATATTTTCATAGAGCTAAAAAAAAAAAGGCGTTGGCAGCGTGTTTTGATGATTTTAAAATCTTTTATGGTACTAAACTTTCTATCAACTGTTTCATGCTAAAAAAATACTAGTTGAATTTCATCATTAATTTTTTAATGTGAATTAACATCTTTTTAAACCAAATTTCAATATTTTCACTCATACTAGTAATATTCTTAACGGTAGATAATTAAAAATGTTGTAAACGTTAGATATGAGAGAAGCAAAAAGTTATGTTTGTATTTTGCAAACAAATTATAAAGTCAAAGTAAATAAATAAAAATTTATTACAATTACTTCTGACAATAAACAGATTTTCTATCTACAATTACTTCTTTGATTAAAACTAAACGTTGAGCTTTTAATGAGTGCCAATTTCTAGTATCAATCAATTAGATTTTATGTATTCCAAGTATTATTTAACACATTGTTGAATTTATGAAAAAACTCTTCTTTATTAGTTACGCAGTAACACTAATCTGTGCTGATAACGCTACTTTGAAACTCTTGGCAAGACAAACGATTTTGAGTTTGATAGATTTTTGGATACGTTCGTGATAGCAAATCTTTTCATTGTCCTTACATCATATAGTTCCATATAGATACTTTCGTAATATATTTTCATTTAATTAAATAATTCAAAAACAATCCATAGAGGTAACTATGTGATGTAAATACAATAGATAGATTTTCTATCTATCTACTACAATTTATAGAGCTTGTTTATGCATAATCCTTCAACTAAACTACTGTCTTACACAAACTCGCTAAAAATTGTTTATTGATAGTTAGACCTAAAAATGAACTAACTCATTTTCTAACTATTTTGTAAAAACTTTGAATAATTTTAAAATTCAAAATTTCACTTCATTAAAACAAAAAAAAAAGGAAGAGGAGAAGGGTGAAAGAGACGAAAATCTTTTTGCTAAACTTATTAATATTATACAAAAATGTCTTGTTACTCAAAATAAACTTTTTTGACGTCATTACTGCCAAAAGACTGATCATGAAATTGCTTTTTTACATGCTAATGGCTTTAAATACAAAATTATCAATTACTGTCATTAAAACTTTTGTATATTATTATAACATTACATGAATCGTGATTGGTTTGGAAAAATTCCTTTGCAAAAGGTTTTTATATAATCACATGGTTAGTCAAACAAAAGTTACCATAGAATATTTATTCTAGTTTTAACAAAGCTTGCAAAAAATATACATCCTGATTATTTAATATTTTTCAACTGGAAAAATATGTCTTGGGGATACGGTGAACCCCGATTTTTTTTAAGTATGAATTTTTTTTTCTGACTTTGATTAGATCAGAAAGTTTGGATGTTCCAAAAATTTGAAAAGATGAGTAATAACCCCTAACTTTTTCAGTAGCCAGCGGAAGCAGTTAGACTACCATAAACATGTATTTTCATGGTACTTAATTACGTACACCTAAATAAAAAACTTGAAACCATGTTTCCCTTAATTTATTATTATAACAGTATGTTGATTAAATAATCTAAAGCCAGTTTATTATATCACCACTTTTTCTATTTAATCCTTCGAGCCTAAAATAAATTTTCAAGAGCTCGCATCATAGCCTCAAAGCCCGTAGGTGTTACTAATGCACAATGATGTCTACAAAAAAATGCCAAGCTCTTTTCAGATTTATAAAATAAGGTTTTCAGTAATTTAAAATCTTAGCAACTGTTGCCAAGTCTACTTAAAGCTTTGTAGGTTCTTCCTCTTTACAAAAGTTATTTGAGAATCAGCTATTACTTTTTTTTTCACAAAAGCTAAATTTTCACATTTTATGAAACTGCTAATCAAGATTTAGAATCTCTATTTAGAGTATTCTGTTGCAAAAAATAAAATTGTTATAACTATTAAAGTAAGCCTAGTGTAGATTGACATTACGTTTAAATCGTTATTTCAATCGCCAAAAATTTTTTTTTCTCGTTGTCATTTTCGCTCAACTCTTGTCGGATAATCCGGCATTCGGAAAAATAAGTTTTTTTGATTGGTTGAATTTCATCCGATTCATGCATTTGAAAAAAACTTTTGATACATGACTTTACTTCTCAATTTTTTTTGCTAAATGTTGATGTTTACATTTCTCCCAAAAATATTTTTTAATTTCATTTTCACAAATCTTTGAGTTTTCTCCCCACCCTGTCTTACCCGATAAAATCGAATTCCATCCGAATTTTTCGGGCTATCTCGACATGATTACAAGTTATTGATTTAAACTACATGATAATTTGGTTTGTCAAAGAAATCTGGGGTTTTTAAACCTGGGGACCCCACAAGAGTTCTCAAAGAGATGCCTTTGTGGGGTAGTGATGCTCTGTCTCTGTTGAGATAGTGTGTTTTGCGTATCCTAATGTTTGTTGATGATAGATGGAAAATCTTTGACCAATCGGAGAATTTTTCTTTTCCGTCCAATCAACTTTTTTAAATTTCTCCAGTCAATAAATTATTTAATAGACTTAATAGAATTTGCTATGTCCAATGTCAATATGATAGAATAGTTTTTGTATATAAAAATCACTTTTTTGTCTCATACAGATTAATAAAATGAATTATTTTATTGTTTTTTCGTTAGTCGGAAGTTTTTTTTGTGTTCACTGAACTAGAAGTAATAATAATTCAATCATTTTTATTTTTTAAGAATGCTTAAACCAGTTATCTTAGACGTAATAGGAATTTCTTCAAACATCCAATTTTACAGAAGCAAAAAATAAAAATCTTTTTGGAAATATCGGCTACCCCTCTTTTCTGTCATGATTTTGGTAAGCCTTACTAGTTGTATTTGTTAAGAAGTTCATGCTACTATTTTTTTCTGTTAATCTTTGCTTTTTTGAATACTAGACAAATAAATTTTTTTGAAGCTAATAGCCTTTAAATTTAAAACTTTGTGGTTTTACATATATTTACTAGATAACATGTATAATTAGCTGTAAGAATAATAAAATGATTATCATGAGGTATCAAGCTAGCTAAAAATTGAAGACATAAATGGACTATTTCAAATTGAATGGCAATTTCTATTATCCTTCCGCTTTTTTGGGTTTTTAAAAATTTGTTGAATCCGACTTATATAAAAATTTGTTACAAAACAATAGATTAAGTAAACACTAGTCACAAATCAAAATTTAAGACTAATATGTGACTGAAAAACAAAACAAAAAAAAAAAAACTATTTTACTCATACCTAGTTTGATAATGGCATAGAATATTTTGATATTTTGGTGTAGGAAAAAATTTTCATATTCATTGCATTTATAATTTGGTATGTACTTTACTGTTGATTTGTGAAAAAAAAGAAAAAAAAAAACATGTTTTTTATCATAAAAATTCTTCGAAACTTTTTATGGAGTTGCGGTAGGTAAAACTTTTCTTTTTCTTGATTAAATTGATGAACAACCTTTCCGAAGTGTTAGCCAAAATTTTTTGTCATTTATAAAATTAGTTTTATGAAAAAAAAAAGCATTCAATTATGAAAAGTTTTCATTATAAAACCTTCATAATTTGCACCATTTTTTTCAAAAGTTTTCATTTTAAATCGACATCTATCATTCATATTTTTAAGCATTTCTACTACCTCATAATTTTATAAGAGAATGACTAAACAGGAAAGGTCTATTCACTTTCAAGGAAACCCTCCTACTTTTACGGTTTCTTCAATTTCTAGATATTTGAGTACTAGATTGATTACTTTGAAGCCGCCTTCTTTTGCTCAACATAAACACCTTTTAAACCCTATTCCTGCACTTCGACTTATCTCTCGTAAGCAATGGGGCTTCATTCTGATTGCTTTTGCTGCATGGACATGGGATGCTTACGATTTTTTTACTGTCTCTCTGTCTGCTACTGAAATTGCCAAAGACCTCAATAGGCCTCTTCATGATATTACTTGGGGTATTACTTTAGTTCTCATGTTACGCTCTATTGGTGCTGTTCTTTTTGGTGTTCTTGGTGACAAGTTTGGTCGTAAGCTTCCTTTTTTGATTAATGTTGGTCTTTTTGCTGGTATTGAACTAGGCTGTGGATTTGTTCAAACCTACGAGCAGTTTTTGGCTGTTCGTTCACTTTTTGGAATCATCATGGGTGGCATTTATGGTACTTGTGCTGCGACTGCTCTTGATGATTGCCCTATTGAAGCTCGCGGTATCATTTCTGGATTTTTGCAACAAGGTTACGCATTTGGCTATTTGCTATGTGTTATTATTCGTCGTGGTGCTGATGCCAACAGTCATGGATGGCGTGTCCTTTTTTGGTACGGATGCATTGCGCCTGCTGTTTTTTTTGTTATTAGATTATTTATGGGTGAAACTGAGGCTTTCTTAGCGCTCAAAAATCAAGAGCTTGCTGAGCCTTCCAACAGTTTTGTTAAGCAAGCTAAAGCTGCCGGTAAAACTTATTGGCTGATTTTTATTTACATGATTCTTTTTATGGCTGGTATGAACTTTATGTCACATGGTTCTCAAGATCTTTTCCCTACCTTCCTTAGCACTCAGCTTGGATTTTCCAAAGATCGTTCTACCGTTACCAACTCTGTTGCTAATTTGGGTGCTCTTGCTGGAGGAATTATCATAGGTCATCTCTCTCAGTTTATTGGAAGAAGACTTTGTATTATGGTTTGTTGTATTATTGGCGGTGCTCTTATTTACCCTTGGGCTTTTGTTCACAACAGTGGCATCAACGCTTCTGTTTTCTTTCTTCAGTTTTGTGTTCAGGGTGCCTGGGGTGTTGTTCCAGTTTACATTTCCGAACTTTCTCCTCCCAATTTTAGAACACTGATTGTGGGTACTGCCTACCAGCTGGGTAATCTTGCTTCTTCTGCTTCTAGTACTATTGAAACCACTATCGGTGAGCAGTTTCCTCTTTACGATTCTCATGGAATCAGAATTGCTGGCAAGTTCAACTATGGTAAAGTCATGGCAATTTTTATGGGCTGTGTCTTTGGTTACGAACTGCTTGTTACTCTAATTGGTCCTGAAAGAAGAGATGATGGTCCTTCTGATGAGCAACTTGCTGAAGATGCTGCTGCTCAAGAAATGAAATTGGGACTAGAAAAAGAAGAAGCCATTTACAGCGAAAAGGTTGAATTTCACCCCGAGGATATTGCTCACAAAGCTTAGCATTTAATGTTTTTTTTATTTTTGTTTGTTAACGTTGTATTTATATTTATTTAAACCTCAAATTTATGAAAAGTATTATTATTATTATTATTATTATTATTATTATTATTATTATTATTATTATTATAATTATTATTATTATTATTATTA
>QVTG01000170.1:0-45000 GCA_013305925.1 Geotrichum reessii | reverse complement strand
AGAACTAAAATTGATAAGAACATTCCAAATGATTTAACAAGCAAGAATTATGATTATTTTTTTTTTTAAAAAAAAAAGCATGTTTTTTTATTCAATTTAACTGATTAAGGATTTGATAATGAAAAATTTATATATATCGTTTTTAAAAAAAACAAACATATTAACCTAATCGATTTAATAAATTCTGTAAGCTTTTAAAAAATGTCATACCAATTCTGAAAACAAAAAAATGGCTTCAAGACTCAGCCGCACAAGCAAATTTTTTTAAAAAAAAAGTATTTTACTTGACTTTTACAAAAGTACAAAAGTTTAAACATTACGAACAAAACAACACTGAATAATATATGAAATTGAAAAAAAAAAAATAAACAGGTTGTAAGATTCTTTCAAAACTAAACAATAAAAATAATAATTTTTTAAAAGTGTTATTATCATTTAATTAATTACTAACTATTGAACTTTTTTTTTTTTTTTTTTTTGGTAATATCCCAATTTTGAAAATCTGTATACATTACAATAAATTTAACCACCTAAATACATATATATAAACTGCTTATCATTATGTTATAGATTCAAATTAATGTGTGGTTCTAATATTGAAAAACTAATGAAATAATAAAATAAAATTAATTTTTTGTTAAATTAAAAAAAAAAAAAACGGTATTCAAACAAAGGTACGCAAAAGTTTATTATAACCTTTTTTTTTGATCCTAAAATGGACTTGACAATCTATATAGATTTTTCACTTCAACTACTTTGTGTCTACTACTTTCAAAAGTGAATAAACTGCTTAAATCAGTGATTAGATTATTTTAGGCATTGCTTTGTGTTTCCAAGAAAAAAAGGGAGTCCATATGATGTTAAATAAACAATATATTGATTATGGGGTTCACGGTATATCTCATATGTTCAGTATGTGTGGATTTGTTATATATTATAAGCTTATAACATTGTATAGCCAAATATTGAATCTCATTATTTACTTTCATTATTTGAAATAAAGCATAATACTTTTGAATAATGTTTTATATCTACTGAAAAAAAAATAAAGATTTGAATTACTCTCATGCCATTTACAAATTTCTATTAAACTGATCTAAACCTCATTTTCAAAAAAACAAAATTTAAAAATAAAATATATTGAAAAAATGAAAAAATAAAAAAAAATATGTATTGCAAAAAAAAAAAGTGTCAATATTGAATAACTATATACCAGTTTTTGGCAGACTAGATTCAGCAAACCCCCACCAAAAAACAGAAAAAAAATCAAACAAACAAACTTTTAGGCAATAACACAGTAGATGGGCAGCAATGTACCCTTGGAAATGTCATCAAGAGGTTCTCTGACAATGGTTACAGCTCTATATTATTATTTTTTTATTTTGTGTGTTCATATATATTGCTACGTTGAAGACCAAAAGCAATATAATTACTTACCGTCAACGGGGGTAGAAATTTCAGAATTAGATTTAGTAGCGTACATTGTTGATTGATTAGTTAAAGTGAATAGAAAGTGATTGATGAAAAAAAAAAGAAAACTAAAAGGAAAAGTGAATCTTTTTATATTCAATATTTTATATATATATGCCTAATTGTTCTAAACAAAAACATGAAAAAAATCAAAAAAATCAATTGACAAAAAAAATAAATTGATACTGAGAGATTCAAACAGAATTTGGACATCAAGCATTGTTTTTTTATTATTACTTTTTCAACCTATTAAACCTTTGTAAAAACAAACTAAACAATAAAAAAAGAATTATTTAATTCCAATTTTGTTTGATATAATAATATTTTTCTTTTAATTAATTTTTTTTCATAAAATATTCCCATTTTACTCATTTATTTAGGCTAGTTAATCATTAATCAAGTTTTGAATTTTACTGTCAGCTTTTTCCAACTACAAAAAACTTTACAAAAAAATAATAAAAAATAATAAAAAAATAAAATCATCAAATTAAAAATAAATAAAAAACCATCTATGCGCTATTACTATACAAAAAAGAAAAAAAAAACAATTAATCAGAAAGAGCCTCATCTTGAACCGTTTCCACCATAATATGTCTCACAGTAGGCTTATCAGACTGCTTCTTCTCAGAAGTCGAAAAAGAGTCATTAGCATCAGACTCAGTGTTATCAGTGGTAGAAAGGGCAGTGTTATTGGCTTTGATAGTTTCAAGTTGATCCACAAGCTTTAACCTGAGCTCATCAACCTTATCAGCATAAGACACTGCCTTTCCAGTAAGGACTTGCTTGAATCGCTTGTCGCTGGTATTAGCAGGAAGTTCAAGATTGTCGAGTTCTTCGTAAAGGTTTTCAAGCTGAAGCTGAGCTCTTTGCAGAACCTTAATTCTGGATCTCAAGATTAGAGCAGCTGCTGAAGAGCTTGATTCAGAGGCAGTAGACAAAGAAGAAACGGAATCAGAGTCACTATCCGAGTACGCTTCCACAGAATGCTTTGACACTCTATTGTATACAGCAACATTGTGTTCAATTTTCTTACTGATAGTGTTAAGAGTATCCGTTAAACTTAACTCAGGCTCAGAAGAAACTGCAGCAGCACCATCATTTTCTTCAACTAAAACATACTCTTCCTCGCTGGTAGCCTCATCTTCTTCAGCAGTGTCGTGGGTAAGTTCAGGAGTGACAGACTCAGAGGTACTAGTAGTAGTAGCCTTGTCAGATACACTTTCTAAAGTTGGAGAGGACTCATCAGATACAGGTGCTTCTTCAACGACAGATTTAATTGGTTCAGAATTTAAAGCAGTTTCATCAGTCTTGTCAGAAAGGGATTCAACAGTCTCAGGATTTTTGGTTGATGACTCGTGTGTCTCAGCTTTTGTATTTTCGGGTTCGGACTGAGAAGCTGACTCATTGACAATGCAATTAAACGTAGAAAGCAAGGTGTTCAAAACATCAGTGGGATCAATAATGTTCTCCTCAGCCTCATCTATGACATCATCTTCTAAACTATCAGCGGTAGGCTCCTTTTGAGAAGAAACCTCTGGTTCATTTTCGGTAGCCTTGGGCTGTTCCTGAGTTTTCTTTTCAAAAGGTTCAAAAGTAGAGGGACCATTCAAAATAGAATAAAAAGCTTGAAAAGCCGAACCAGGACCAAAACTATCTCCATTAGCTTGTTCAACGTCAAAGAAGTTATTAATAGTTTTGTAAACATATTCATTGTATTTTTGGGCTTCTGCCTGGTGCTGCAAGCGACGTCTTTGCTCTTCTTCAGCCTGCTTTTGTGCTTGCAAACGACGCTGCTCTCGGATCTTTTTAGTATAAGCCTCACGTCGGCTAAGCTCGATTTCTTGCTGTCGGTGGTATTCTTCGATCTGAGCAAGACGATGTTCATACTGTCTTCTCAGCTCAGCTTGTTGGCGCTGCTTACGTTGGATCTCGGCAGTGCGAAGAGCATTGAGCTGGTCAATGTCAAAGTAGGATTGCTCAAAAATTGAAGGAGCGCATGATCTTCTTTGAGAAGGGCGAGAGTAAGAAGTATCAGGGGTGTAGTAAACAAAGGGATTAGCAAACATTGTTGATGATGATATTGATTAGTTTGATTAAATTGAATGATGATAATGAAAAAAAAAAAAAAAAAGAAACTGTTTGTCAAGATTAGTGACGTTTTTTATAGACCATTGGAATTTGCCACAACTGGCATTTGTAATCAATATCTTTTTTTTATTACTATTAATATTATGATGTCTTTTTTTTGAAATTTGTCATGATGGTTCCTGAATATTCAGGAACCTTCAAGAAAGATTAAGATTTGGAAATTTCAGGTTTATTCAAGAATTATCTAGAATAATCAAAGCCACAGACCATGCGGCGCTATTATTATTATTTAGGAAAAAAGGTCACCTGACAAGATCAATAGTCATGAAGTTGATACCGTAGAAATTGAACTATTCTAATGCTTTTTATCCATATTTTAAACAAAAAAAAAAAAAGGTTTTTATGATAAAAAAATTCCAACTCAAAAATAAAACCTTTGATTTGTCTTTATAACACTGTCTACAGTTATTCAAGTATATGCACTTTTTTTTAAAATGTTGTGTGTTTGACGGTATTGAATCCTCCATTGACCAGTTTATATGCATATGCAGAGGGAACTAGTTTATAGTATAGGCTTTGTCTTTAATGTAGATCACTGAATGATTATTTTTTTTTTTTGCTAGAAATTATAAATAATGTCAATAAACACACATACAAATGATCTCAATAAAACACATATCTGTATGTGAGTGTATATAAGGGGTGCAACAGCAAACTGTTATCGTACGGCTGAGTGATTGCAAGATGGATTTTTTTTTTCCAGAAAAATCGCGAAAATACCAAAAAATAAAACACCAGTTAAATGGTGCAGCACTCAAGAACAGACAAAAAATCAGCAAACCTGTTTACGCCTTTTTTTTTTTCAGATTAGAAAACAAACAAAAAAAAAAAAAACATGGGGTGAGCATTCAATTAATAATTCTAAAAGTAATTGAAAAAAAAAGTATTTAATTAGCTCTTTGTGTTCTTTTTTTTTTACTTTTACTTTTTTACAATTTATCAAACAACTTCATCATCCGACGCATTTTACACTAATCAGTTGATCTATTAAAACAAAAAAAAAATGTTCCCATACTCTTACTACGCACCTAATAATCTCTATTACACTCCCAGACGGGTTGAAAAACCTGAACCTGTCGAAGATCCTAGTTGGAGTTTGGAACGAATTGCTGCGTTGCGTGCAGCGGAGCTTCAACGCAAAGAGCAACAAAAGGCTGAGCTCAAACAGCAGTACGAGCAGCGCCTCGCTCAAATTGATGAGTATCACAACCAACAGGAGCTTGAACTTAAACGTTATGAGGAACACATCAAGAAACTTCAAGAGCAAAAACGTCTTCAGGAGAAGCGATTGCTCGAGCAGCAAAAACAAAAGGCTGAGGCCCGAAAGCGCAACGAGGAGCTAATAAACAGCCTGTTCAAAAGCTATGAGTCAAAAAAGGAACCAGTTGATACCGAGTCTAGATTGAATGATTCATCTAACCCTCCCTCTTCGCCGTTTGAGCTTTTGCTTTCTTTGCTCAACGGAACAGATTTGAATGGTTCCCCAGGTAAACCTTCTGAAACCAAGCCCCAACCTGTACCTACTACCACTACTGCTACCAAACCTGAGGTTGAAAACAAATCACCTGCTCAAGACCCTGAACAGGTTGCAGGCACCATTGACACAACTTCAGAGCTTTTGGATGATACCACGCCTGCTTCTGCTGCTTCGGAAACTGAGACCACCGAGACAATTTCCGAGCCAAAGAAGGAGCCCGAAGTAAACTTTCCCGAAGTTCTCCAGTCTATCAACAACAAGATTGAAAAGAACATTGAGACTTACAACAGAATCAACACAAACACTATTGATGGTAACGAGGAAGATGGTGAACCGTACTCATCTCTCTCCACCTCCTCTGATTCTCAATCTTCTTCCATTACCCTCAGATCACGCTTAAAGGTGCTTCAACGTTCCCAACTTGAACTCGAGAATATCTATCAACAACTTGACACCTTGGGTACTCCTACAGAAAAGAATGAAAAGCGTTTGAAACACGTTCTCACTGGCCGTGCCGTAACTTATGCGGACAAACTTGAGGAGCTGAGACACAGAATTCAAAAGGATCTGACTAAGCTAAATCAGGAAGAGAAAAAGCAGCATACCCAGAAGACTGAGATCCCCCAGCCAGTAGAGCCCCCATCTACTCCGGCTGAACCTGCTGAGGAAACATCTCAACATACCGAAGTCACAGAACCCAAAGAAAAGCTTTTACCTACAGCTGTAACTGAACCTGCTGAAGTTGACGAGAACAACTCCGCAACCTCCGAGCCAGTTATTGAGAAATCCAAGCCTGCACCTAAGCCTGTTTCTGGCGAAAAAAGCAGAGTAAGAAGAATTGAAATCCAAGATCTTTCTGATGACGAAGATTTTTGAAAAATTTTTTTTTTCTTTTCCCTTATGACTTCCTTTTTCTATAGCATTGTTTAATTTAATTATGATGATGATTTTAATTTTTTATTTTGTAAGTTTTTTTTTCTTTTTTTTTTTTGGATTCAATGGCTTCTTTGTATACCCTTGTTATTGTTATCACTATTATCGTTGATATTTTAATGATGTGATTATATAGTATAAGACAACTACCCTTTCAACCTAGTCATGCCCAAACAGGTCTTTTTTTTTTTTTTTTTAGCATCTCAACCATGAGAATAGAACCAACTTCAATCAATTATTACAACAACAACAAAATGATTATTTCAATTTATTTTTTACTCGTGTAGCTTTGGAAACTTCCATTTCATTACAAAAATCTTTAAAAGAATTTTTTTTTTTTAGAATTTCTGATGTTCCAGGAGGATCCAAAAACACGAACGTTTTTCGGGTCTGAACAATGCTATGAATTTTAACAAAACTGATCATTCAAATCAACGACCACTTTGGTGCGTTTTTTTTTTTTTTGGTTTCATTTTCATCAATAGACTGTTTTAGCCTTTTTATATTTAGTTTTGGTTTTTGCTATGACCGCGTTTTGCAAATCAAGTTTTTTGCTAAACTTGTTAAAAAAAAAAAACCAAGCCGTGTTGATGACCCTATCTTAGTGGTGTCAAAAACTCGAGGCAACTAAACGGCACACATCAGCAGATGATTTGAAGGTTTTTTTTTAAGGCAGAAAGAAGGAAATAAATTTTGTTTTGTGGAGGGGTTTTTTGAGGTCATATTTACTGTTTATTTCTATCTATTGCCGTTGGATTGGCCAATGGCTTTTTTCATGTTTACTGGCCCCAATCTGCTTGACTTCCAGCCAGATCTAATGTTTTATTTTATAAGTCCAGTTATTTTGGTCTTGTGGTATGCTTTAAGAAAAAGCTATCTCGTTGGTTAGAGTTGAATCATTCAACGAATAAACATTTTCGAGCTCGCGACGATATGCGGTCTTACGGGACCAAATATTGTCAAAATCCAGCGGCTGAAGACCATGAAAAGCACGAGATGGTAGGAATGAGAGAGATATATATCATTAATATATTATTTATACATAAATTTTTCAGTGAAATGGCTTCCATGGCCATTTATGATCAGAAGTCTTTTTCTCGGTTTACCAGGCTGAGTTTGAGAAATAAAAATCTTTCTAAGCCACCAAATTGCGATATCTACATTTGCCCTGCCGGTTTTACTTGTGGTAAAGTTCCAATCATTCAAAAAAATTAAATAAACAATAAATACTAATGAGAATTTTCAGGAACCCATCGTTGTTGCACTACCTTAACTTTGAAAATTACCAGTGAAGTTAGAGCCTGACCAGTAGCCGACATACATTCCAACATTTTTTGGTCCAAGTTCGCAAGTATGGAGTCTTCTGAATGGCATACGGTTGATTTGAGCTTTCAACAAAACAAGACTATTTTATCCAAGACTCTTCATTATCCCTATATCGTTCATGTTGTAACGATTGCGTTGCTGGATGGCTTGTATGTCTGGTGATAGCACAAGTAGGAAAAAAAATTCTGGATTTTGCACAGTCTAAGTCCCATCAAACTTCTCATAAATAATTTGCGTGTATTTCATAGACTCAATTTACAGATTTTGGTGTCAAAAACTTCGTTCTTCAACGGTTTACAAACGGTCTGTGGTCGTCTAATTTTTTTTTAACAAAATAGGTCGCTAGCATTCTCAATTTCTCATGCGTCGGTGGCTACCCCACAAAAAACAAATACCAAACTAGATCCCACGACTTAAAATGATTTCCTTATGCTGAAGATAGTCTTTTGTTTGTCACAATTACTGTTTTTGAGTGATATGTTCCCGTTGTTCTGGCATTGCAATGTTTCGTAATAAATTCTGTATTTTTTTTGCAGACTTCCGGATAGAAAGACCGAATATAATATCCAAAAAGAGCGGTTTTAATACCAATCTCTGTGTAATCAGACATGATTAATTTATTAATCAAGTTTTTTTTTTTTTTGATATCTCAAAAAAAAAAAAATAGGATAAAGTGTGGTTTTAAAAAAGATGATGGTTGTATTAAAAAAATAGGTTTAAAAGTGACTGGTTGTGGGAATAACTGATTGAAAGGGTAGTTGTCTTAATGTAAGGACGATAATAAAATTTTCTATCTATCTTGTATCTCAATTATAAGTTTGGTCTACATATTTAGCGAATGAATAGTAATTTTTTTTTTTTTTTTTTTGTAAAACATGTTATAATTACATTGAGCAATAACTGAACATAAATTATCGCTTTTACCACTTGTCCAAAAAAAAAACTATAGTTGGAGTATATATTTTACTAACCTGATATTGAAAGAATAATTTTATATACCTAGTTATTGGAACTTGTAAACACTTCATATGTATTCAAAAAGAAAAAGAAAAACGATACACGAAATTTAAGGACAATAAACTGGTTATAATAAAATCAATTGTAGCTATGAATGTATTTGACACACCAAAATAAAAAAAAACAAGCCCTGTTTACAATCTTTACATAAACAATCAAGAGACATTTATCAAGAGACATTTATAATAAAAAAAAAATTATTGATAACACAATTTTGTAAGAGGTTTTAGATCATTTTCAAAACCTGGATTTTTCTAAAATATTATGGTTTTTTTTTTTTTTTTCATCTTTTAACAGAACTTGTGATTCGTTATTGTTCACTTGGAGTTTAATTTCAATTTTGAGTCCTTTAAAAATATGTGACTGTCATTACCAACAACTTCCAAATAAAGCAACATCTAAGTTTCATTATCATGTGATCAAACCTGAATATTCCAACAGTTTAAAAAAAAAATTTTTAAATTTTTTATTTTTTTTGGTGGGTTTTCCCTTGCCAGCCAAATTCAACCATTTTTCTATAGGCTCTATAAAAAATGACTGGACTCAAATATACTTAATTAACCACACATTCAATGCGTATATTTCATACCATTTGAAAACTTTTTTTTTTCATTGCAATTTTTTTTTTCACGCCGACGACACCCACGCGCGCCAGAATTTTTTTTTTGCTGTTTTTTTGGGAACGCAAAAACATTCTCACTTTTTCTATTGAGAGATAAAAAGAGTTACCTGTTGCTTCGGGCCCTCATCACAATAGGTAAGTGTTGAACAACAACTGACAGCGTGCTTTTGAGGAATAATTATTTTATTATTATTATATTATTATTATTATTATAATTATCTTATGTTTTTGGAACAAGAGGGGAGGAGGTGTTTTCATTTTTAATCAGCTTGATGGTTGGCCAACAGAACATGACAGTTTGCCTGGGTAGACTCGAAGGCCCAGGCAGTTCAAAGAACCGACAACAATGTGAATATCATTGCAACCTTTTGACGACAGGTTGAATCTATCGATACGGAAAAAAGAATTAAAGGCAATTAAACTAAAAATATTTATTAATGAACGCGGCGATGATTTGCATGTATATGACTGGATTTCTATACATATCAATGACATTGATAGTTGTGAGCATTAGTATTGGTCGTACCTACACTGAAGTTATTATTTAAAGCTACATCGACAAAGGATTTCATTATTTCATTTTTTAAATCTCCGACACAAAATCAAATCATGACTTTTAACCAGAAATTGTGAAACCATACTGTTCCAACACTGCTGCCTCTTCTCTCTCCATAAAAACTAAAGACTATTATCAGCACGGAATTTATGATCTTGTGATACTAACCTTTTAGTAGATATCGTCAGTCAAAATGTCAGATCTTTTTGCTCTTACTCCTGAGGATGCTCAGCTCCTCATTGCTGCCAACGTTCACCTTGGCTCCAAGAACGTCCAGGTTCACAACGAGCCTTACGTTTTCAAGACCCGTCCCGACGGTGTTAACATTATTAACATCGGCAAGACCTGGGAGAAGATCGTCCTTGCTGCCCGCATCATTGCTGCTGTTCCCAACGCTGCTGATGTTGTTGCCATCTCTGCCCGTACTTACGGTCAGCGTGCTGTTCTGAAGTTTGCCAGCCACACTGGTGCTACTGCCATTGCTGGTCGCTTCACCCCCGGTAACTTCACCAACTACATTACTCGCTCTTTCAAGGAACCCAGATTGATCATTGTCACTGACCCCCGCACTGATGCTCAGGCTATCAAGGAGTCCTCTTACGTCAACATCCCCGTCATTGCTCTTTCCGACACTGACTCTCCTTCCGAGTTTGTTGATGTTGCTATTCCTTGCAACAACAAGTCCAAGAACTCTGTTGGTCTTATCTGGTACTTGCTTGCTCGTGAGGTTCTCAGACTCCGTGGTGTTCTCCCCGACAGAACCACTGCCTGGAACGTCATGCCCGATCTGTACTTCTACAGAGATCCCGAGGAGCCTGAGACCACCACCACCGCTGCTGAGGAGGAGGTTGTTGAGGACGCTGCTGCCGAGGCCCCCGTTGTTGCTGAGGAGTGGGACGCTGCTGCTGAGCCTGTTGCCGCTGCTGACTGGGCTGCTTCCGAGGACTGGTCTGCTGAGCCTGCCGCTGCTGCTTCTGCCTAATTTATTTTGATTTCTTTTTGATTTTTTTTTTAAAACAAAGGTATAAAAGATAAAAAAAAAGAAGAGGAAAACTATCATGCACACTAAATTTTTAAATATTATAATCTGTTTCGCGATAGCTCTACTTCCGAACAAAAAAAACAACCTAAACCCATCTCTAGCCATTTTTTTATTATTTTTGTTTTCCAGAAACAACATCCTGTTATAAATTTATAATGGGGGTGTATGTTAAATGTAGTAATAATATTGATTTATTGTTTATTGAACAATCATATCTTTTCTTTTTTTAAGGAACTATTTCACAGATTGTCCAAGGGCTCTCTACGTACAATCATAAATTACTTGTAAAATGGGATATTTTGGGTACCAGAAACCTTCATAAAAGTATAGTTTTTTTTTTTTTTTTGAATATCAGGGAGAATTGGATTTTTAGAATAAGGCAATTGTATGTGGCCTTTTGAAACAAACATAAACAATACACAAATTTAGCACCATGATCTTGTTAAACTTTTCAATCTCACTTACTCTACTACTACTACTACTACTACAATATTCGTAACTCAAAATTAAATGTTTTCTCTTTTCTACTCCTAACTGCAGTAAATGCAAAATTTCTCTTGTAAAATCTATTATACTCTTTGTATGCCTTTTTATTTTTTCTTTTTACAAAAAGTTATTCACAGTTATCATAAGTATGAGAAAATTTTTTTTTCTTTCTTCTTTTGATTTAAATATTTACCAACACTAAAAGATTCAATTGATTTTTTTTGAAGAGCTCCCGAGTGTTTAAAAGGTCTCTTCCAGGTCCATATCATCGTACTCATCCTGTTCATATTCAACCCCTTCTGGGCGTTCAAAACCTTCGGCGGTAGTGTAAAGAGTTTTTTGAACTTCGGCAAGGAATTTTTCAATGTTCAAAAATGTTAGCTCAGGGTTGTTGGCGGTGTCTTCCTCAGTGATGCCGAGCACTTTCATGTCAGCTGTAATACCAGCATCGTCCGCAAGCGTGATTTCACTACCATCCGCATTGCTCATTGCGGCTTTGCGGTCACTGAGCTGCTGAGCTGCAGAAAGTACAAGCAGCTCAATATCGCGAAGTTTTTCAAAGTAAAACGAACTCTCGGTGCGCATCAGCTGAAAATCACTTGCCATGGCTTCATTTTGTTGCTCAAGCGAGACTGCATATTCGCGGGCTTCCTGCAGAGCTTCGAGTGTGGCCTTATTTGCAGACGCAGTGGCAGAAGTTTCACCGGAAGTAGTAGATCGGACCTTAGCAATGGGGCGGCCGGATCCGCTCACGGCTCGTGAGCCATTGCCGGTAGAACCAACGGCGGCGGCTGTTTTTCTCGCAGCGGGACCACCTGCTGCTGGCGTGGAGTAGCCCGAGTTGCTAGAAGTGCTGGCAGTTCGTCGAGGCGCTACGGTAGAGCCAGTAGTGGCTGATCTTGTTGCAGTTGATCTGGTAGTTGTAGATGGTGTAGTGTTTCTTGTTGCCCGTGCAGATGATGACGTACGGGATACTGATACACCTGCCGCTGTACTGGGCGATACTGATGATGCTCCTGATGCACCACCTACTGGCCTACTGCCTCCCAATGGTGCTTGACCTTTTCGGCGCGCCACAGGGTCGTAGTCGTGGCCACCATAGTTTGCGTCCCAATAACGCTTAAACCACTGCAAAAATTCCAAATTGTCTTGAAACCGACACTTTACAAGTCGCTCAACTGGCACAGACCGGTCGATCTGATGCTTAGTGAAGGCGGACTGAAGCACTTTGAAGTTATTTAGATACTGGTACTCAGTGTTGACGTTGAACTTGACTTTGCCCATGGGTACGTCCATGTGTACTGTGTCAAACAACTGACAGTAAATGGCACCAGTACCACATTGTTCGACTTTTGAAATGCTCAGATCAAGCAGCGAGTTAACCCAATTGACGAGTTCCTGACGAGATTCTCCCATTATGTCAAAATATTATGCGTGTCTTGTAAATGCCGTTTGTTCAAAACGTGAAAAAAAAAAAAGAAAAAATCTTTCAAGTACGTGAGTCTATTGATACGTCTAGCAAATTTCCCGAGTTATAATAATAGCTCCGTTTGACGTTATGCAATAAAAAAAAAAAAAAGATGGTGATGTGTACGAATTGTAACAATAAAAAAAATAAAAAGGTGAACCTTCAGGGGACACTGAATAAGTAAACAAAAAAGTTTTGAAAAAAAAAAAAAAAAGTATGGCAAAAATGGGTTAGGGCAAATCTGTAAGTCGTCTAGCGGCGGGACCTTACAGATACAAAGAGACGAACAAACCGTTGTGCCGAACATCTAGACATCAAAAAGATGAATAAAAAGAGAGTAACCAAATTTACTGTTCATGAATCATACTGTATTTTCAAAAAGTTGAGTTAATTTTAATTTTTACAGTTTGTTTTATTAGAATTCTTTTTTTTAATCAAGAAAACGGCGTAGACCTTTGTTAATTGAGTTGACTTTTCATCAAAACTACACCATCCTTCCTTTATAAGAACATAAAAACAACAAAGTGATGGCAATAATGTTTCTATTATTGATGCTACAAAAATATAACATGATTAACAAACAATAGACCTGCACGATATATGTTTTGTTTTTTCTGTTACTGAAAAAAATATATTAAAAAATTTTGAAAACAATACCGTATCTTGTTTTTATTTTTATTTAACAAACCCTCTTTATCTTTTGAATATTTTGTCTGATTGTATATTTATTTAAACCTTGGTCATATAAATAAGCTTGATTTTTTTTTACGACAAGAAATCAACGCCAAATCAAATAGACTCAGAAGCTTTGCATTTCTTTTTTCCGATATCTTTTTATGATATGATCGAAAATGTGTCGTGTCTGTGACATGCAAAAGATCAAAATATTCAAGTCTGTGGTAGATAAATATACAAAAAAAACAAAAAAAACATTCAAATGCTATGACAATATGTAAATTCAACTATGCTACAGAATTGTGTGTGTGTTTTTTTTTTTAAAATAACTAACATTTATTTTCAATCTTTCGTGATAAGTCAAAAAAAAAAAAACTTGCACACTGTCACAAAATTTGGTTACAAAAACGTTGTGGTATTAAATTTAACAGCTCATGTGTACCAATGATGATTGTACACAACCTTTGCGTATGAAAAAAATGGCTTTTGAGCTTGTCATAAATTTTTATAACTAGACTTTCAAATTGTATGATTACATACCATTAAGCTTAATAACTGGTATGCTTTGTATTTCAGCAAACTTATTTTAGTTTTCACTTTTTTAAATTAGTTATATTCTGTCGCCGGTAAGCTTTAAAGTTTTGGAGAATTTTAATGAGTACAGTAGTCTTTTTGTCTGCGTTGTACAACTCTCACTGGTGGCGATGAATTGTTTGAATGCTTATTTTACTGCTAATAGTGATTAATGTGTATTGAACTGCTATTCATCAATAAAAATGTTCAATAACCGGTCCTATTTACCATCACGGGGTAGTTGTGAAAAACTAAAAGACGATTATAATAAATAAATTAAACCATTATTTACTGAAGGTTTACAGTTTCTATGTATTATGCTTCGATAAAGTACTTGCTCTTTATAGCCTTTACTAAATTAGATTCAGTATGGGTGATTTGATGACGAGGTTGAGTTTGTCGGATTTTCTGGCAAATTGGTCTTTTTGTTAACAGTCGGAGGACACGATGGAGGCGGCATAGGTGCCAGTTTATTAAATACCTGAGACTGATTTCCGCTGCCTGAAACATTTCTTATGGCCGACATATTGTACACTTGCAATCTGGGATCAGTAGATGAATTGGAACTAAGCTGACCATAACCACCATTTTCTGAAATTTTTTGCGCACTATTATTGTTTCCTGCCAAAGCCTGTTGATTTTTCTTTCTTTGTCGTTTCCACTCACCAGAGTTATAACGCACATTTTCTGTAAGTAGGTCATCGTCGGGGGCGCGGCGCTTTTTCGCCAACGAGCTATTTTGAGTATCTAGTGTTGAAGCGTCTGAAAAAAAGATAGGTTTTTCTGGAAACCTTGATACTGGTGATCGATGAGTTTGTGAGGATCCGGGCTCAAAATGTGTAAGATATCCTGGGGTACAATATGTGTGCAAATGTCGAACTTTTGCATCAGCAATTAATCTTCTCCACACAGGGTTTGATTTCAGTTTGTTTTCTGTGCCCACAATCCAAAGAGCAATCCTGGAACGGGTAAGGGCACTTGCTAAGAGGTTTGTTTCGATAATGTAGGAATTAGAGTTTGGATCACACTGGCTTTTCACCGCGCTCAAAATGACAATATCACACTCCTGACCAGCCATTTCACTTGATGACTTAAAATTTATTTCTTTTGTGATACTTTCACCAAGCTGTGACTGGAAAAGCTTTTTGAGAAGTATCACTTGAGTCGTAAAAGGCGAAACTATAGCTATTCTGCCAGCTTTTTTGTTTACTTTGTTGTAAAAAAACTGAAAAATTTGAAATACAATTAGGGCCTCTGTGCTATCAATAAAGCTGTTTTCAACTGTTGAGTGATCAAAATTTGAATCAACCTCGAAAAACCTGTATGGCGTAAGCGGAGCCTGGTGCCACCATTTATTGTATTTCTGACCATTCTTTGAATAAGATCGTACATTGCCGTTCTTTATAAACTCAGTTTGAATAAATCTGAAAATATCAGGATGCATCCTAAATTGAATATTTAGTTCAAAAGAACGATTAGGGCAAGTCTCGCGTAAATGCTGGAAAAGAGACTCTCGAGAAAACACCGAGTAATTTCCACCATAGCCAAAAGTTGGTGGGTTCGATGAATTTCCAAACAAAACATAATTGTTACAGCCCAACCTAGATGAAATGAGAGTTTCCAACTCTGAGCATTGATCGGAATCATAGACCAAGATAGCTTTAATATTCATTTCATGCTCGATAAGGGCGGAATGAGCACTATTAGCAACTGTTGTGCAGATAACTTGCCTGTAAGAAAAAATATCATCCTCTATATCAAAGCGTTTTTTGGACGAATGATCCAGATCATATTGATCATCACGAGCAGATACTAGCGTTTCAGTAACATCTTTGATTTTTTTGTTCAAAGACTTAGCCTGTACATGTAACTGATCAGAACCGCCAGTTTGAGAGAGGCTTTTAAGCTTATGTTGTATTTCCTCTTGCTTTTTTTTTAATGTTTCCAGTTCTTTTGTAGAACGATTTATGCATTTTTTAATATCATCGGCTTCTGTCAAAATCTTTTTTCTCACCATGGTATCAAAAGTAAGACCCTTGAGATTAGCTGGAACTGCATTTGATGGTGACAGGTAGAGAGTTTTCGGATGAATAGAAGCAGTAGTTCTAAAGCTAGAAATACCCTCCATAAGCTTTTGTACAATGACTTCGACTCCAGCTTGACTTGGCGCTAAAACAAGAATTTTGTTGTTTCGCTGAGGTTTTTTTACCTGAAGACCCTTGTACATCTCCATGGGTATATCTTCTGAAAGATACAACGAAATAAGTAAAAGAAGAATTGTCATTTTTCCTGAACCAGCAGGTCTGAAAAAGTTAGTAAAAAAACAAACAAACAAAAAACCATGAAGAAAATATTAAACTCACCCATTAACAACAGATAATCCACGCAACTTATGACAGTTGATTAAAATATCAGCCTGACTTGAACTGATGTTAAACCGATCACTAACAAACTTGATTAGTTGCGCCGATTCTTGAATAGGAGAAAATATATTTCTTTTCAAAAGATCTTTCCATGCATTAAACTGTTGTAAGTAAGAAATAGCATAATACTCTTTGAAAAGCTTTTCAAGATTCGTAACCTGGAAGCCAGTAACTTTAAAACTGGCACTTAGCATATTGGAGATTCCATAACAAGGAGTATCAATCAAAAATGCAACTTCGAACTCATTTCCCTTTTTATGGGAATGGATGATTTTTGAGAAACAATGGTTTTTGCTATCACTTGGATCATCAAACAACAGTAAATCAGTTTTACTTAAAGAAAGTTTGTAATAATCAGATGAATGTATTAATCCCGTAATTAAAAATTTATTGTCGTGAAGATGCTGCTTCTTAGTGATGAAAGTATTAAACTCTCTTTTGAATGTGTCACTCTTCTCACGTTGTATCTGTTTCCAGCACTCATCAAATATTATTGGCTCAAATACAGTCCTATAATGATGAATATCTGTGAAAACCACTGGAATCGATAGATTTGGAAATATGACCATTTCCTGTGTACTTTGGATAACAGGACTGGGTGTATTTGCATAATAATCCCATTTAAGCACTCTTTTGAAAAACGTGTCAGCCTCATATGGTGGCTCTGATTTAAAATTGATAGTTTTCAATAAATGACACTGCGAATTGGAAACGGAGGGAACTGCAATATCAACTGTTTTATTGGGAGAAATTGGATTCTTATCAGTGTGATTTTGTGTGTGAAGATCTTTGTTCAATGCTTCTTGTATTGATAATACTGGCTTATTGGTACCTGACTTATCCACTGGAACTGACTGAATATCATTAGTTTCCGAAAAAGTAGCAATTGGAGAAGCACCATTTTTTGTACTAGGCATTGCTTGACTAGATCCAGTAGTTGTGCTGACTATTGTAGGTATGTCAGTATTTATTTTCTGACCTTTTTTAAGAGAAATGGCAGAGGTGTCGAAAGATGCTGAAATGTCACCGGTTTTTATCAGGGGAACAGAATTTTGTATCTGAGACACAAGCGATTGATTATAGTTCATATTTAAAGATTCAACATCAGTTGTAACAATATCGTCTTTTAAACTAGTGTTTATCTTTGTTGTTGTAACTGTATCATCTTTTACAGTGACTTTTTCTGGAACGCTATTTTTTCTGGTGGCCGTTTTTTCTATGGACTTTTCCAAACTAAAATTTTCCAAAGTAGGTGGTGCTTCTACAGTGAAATTCTCAGAAATTAACTTCTCTAAAGTGGGTTCTTTCGCTGTAGCTTTTTCGGAAGTAGGGTTGTTAGAAATCGGTTCTTCGACATAAACCTTTTCTAAATTATTTTTTGACGTAGGGTCTTTCGCAGAGATTGTTTCCAAATTAACATTCTCTGAATATGGCCTTTCCACAACAATCTTTTCTAAATTAGAATTTTCTGATGTAGGCTTTTCCACGGTGCTATTTCCTGAAATTTCATTTTCCGGAACAGGCTCATCTGTTGTGACCTTTTCTGCCATAGTCTTTTCTACAATGGTATTTTCTGTTGCTGTTTTTTCACTGTGTCTAATGTTTCCTGTCATACTTTGACCAGCTGCAGCTTTATTGACTGCTTCATCATCTGTTTTCATTTTTTCTAAAACCCCGGAGATATGAAGTTTCTTATTTCCATTCGGAAACTTCACGACAGAATTGGCTGTTACTCTGGTGTAGAGGGTAGTGGCTACTAACAAATCAGATAACTGTTCAGGTTTGAGATTGTTACCTGCACCCTTGGCCTTGACGGCTAAATTGTAAATAATCTTGTAAATGCGGTAAACATTTTCACTGCGAAAATGATACAAGTTAATAAGTGAAAGAGCTGACATCACGGCATGGTGGCAGATTGACGTAAGCTTGGAGTCTTTCAACCGCAACAGACAAATCATCTCAGCAATGCAATCAACCACAGGGCGAAGGAGCTTTTTAAGAATAAATTCGGGTGTTGCCAAACTTTTTGGTAAATTATTTTTAAAGTTATTAAAGTTTTCTGTAAGCAAATCAGCAAACGTCAGGGAGTTTTCCATAAAAACAACCATAAAGTCATTCGTGTAAATTTGCGTCAGTTGTGGCGTATCACCAAAAGCAATAGCAAGAAGCGACCAAGTGTTATACCAAAAAGAGTATAACTCATTATTCTCATTAGTTCTGAGAGAACCAAACTGCTGGACAAAACTTTTGTTCGCAAATAAATTTTTTAAAAAAAATTTCCCGTGTACAGAAAACTGCATAATAGGAGAGAAAACGTTTGCAAGGTATAAACTGCGAACAGATGAGCTAAAGCAGCGCATGGTTCTCGTGAAAGAAATATTGAGGAGTTTAAAAAAGGATTCATTTATGGTCGACTTACTAACCAATTTATTGATTAGGGTGCAGCTAAGCTGACTAATTTCTGGATCCGCAGAATAAAGGTTAAGAACAAGTGAAAGGAAACACTTATTGTCACTAATAACAGAAGCACAAGAAGAAAGTGGAGCATTGACAATCTTCGTTAAAGATAAAACAGCGTTTTTTACAGCTTCTTTCGAGACGTCTCCTTGGGGCATTACATGTAGCATGTCATTTTTCTGAGATGGCGGCCTAACGATAAAAACTATATGTGTTATTGCTGTTAAGACTTTGGTGGCAATTCGTATATCAAATTCGACTTTATTGTTTAGTTTTTCCCATAAAGAAGTACCTTTAATAGACACATCGACATTTTCTTCAACAGGACCAGGCGTTCCGCTTAAAACATCAAGAAAAATAGACTGTTCAATAATTTCAAGAAGAGCTAAATGAAACGGCGTATTTTTTTTTCGTTTGTATGAACTGATGATAAAATTTGCCAGCTTGTTACACATTTGTCGATATTTTGATAATTGCTGGATTTTCTTTTTAGGAACAAATGGTGCTCTCTGTCCAACATCAACATCCATACACTCACGTAGAATATCAAAAAACATAGCAACACACATTTGAAAGTTCGACATTTTCTTGATTTTATTGATGTTTTTTTCTACCAGTGGTAATATATTTTCTCCCACCAACTCTAATCGTTGCGGCGAATTTCTTGAAAAACTGTGAATCCAAAATAAAATATCAGTCGATTCTTGAGTATAGCTGCAATGTGTATTAGGGGTTATTTTACCATATGAACTCGCAGAACAAAAAGCAGGTTGCTTGGAGATTTCCTGCACCAGGTTTTCGGGGGTTGTTGAAATCAGGTCAAAAAAGCCGGATGCATCGTTGGTTAGAATTTGATGAAAAACTTTAAGGATTGCTGGTAGATAGTTTGCAGCTGGAGAGCTCAGGGATGCAACAACAAATTCTGCAAAGTTTTTGTACTGAAATTTCGATAAAAATGGGATTCTATATGATTGTGAATCAAAGCGTGATAGTAATAAGCTGAAATTATACCAATACTCTTTTTTCATATTCTCATCAAGGTTTGGAATTTGACAGATAGCTTTTTCAATGCATTTGATAACATCTCGTTGAAGGTATTCACGTTCGCCAATTGTTTTGTCAAACGATTGAAACCATTCCTTCCCTTTAATATGTAGTTTCGGGTCGTCACTGAAAAGAAAAACAATGAATGCTGGCGCAAAATCTAGGTTTAGAAAATGTGTTGAATAAATGTCAATACCGAATAGCTGATTTAAAGGATCTGTGATAGCCTTTTGAGACACTAACCATGGATTGTTGAAGAGCTCAATCTCAAAACATTTTAGATAAGAAGGTATCACAGGCTCTTGACGAGGTAAATGCATCAATATTTTGTATAACATGGCTACTAATCTTTTGTGGGTTGACTTTCTTATTGTGTTCCGCAGCTCATTGACAACAGAAGTTTCAAACTTGTACTCAAAAACCAGTCTGGTAAGTAGCTCACGACAGGCAACAGAGTATTTCATTGCGCACTTCGGGCAAGTACTTAATCGTGTAGCCAAGTGCTTTTCAAAAACTATGAATTGATTGGATGTTTCGTAGGCAAAGATTAGTAGCGTTGTGACAGCAATTTCAAAGTTATCTTTATCACAAAATAGATGTCGTTTTGGATGTTTTGAAAAAAACTGCAAGCTGGCCAGTAGCGCAGACTCAACAGCCTCTTTAGAAGGATTTTCATAACTAAAGTGAATCAGCTTTTTGATATTGATAATATTTGATTGTATTGACGTATCGATGTCCATATTAGTATTAATCGGGGCGATATTTGGCATATGAAGAAAAGATGTCGTAATTCTTATGTTTATTAGTTTAAATTATAACATCCAAACACCAAGTGAAACGATTAAAAATTAAAAAAAAAAAAAAATGCAAGTACTCAGAGACTAGGTAGAAGATATGTTAGATACCAAAGAATCTAAAAGAAAAAAAAGCCGATTCATAAACAGGACCGAAACCGCGATTATTTTGATCCAAGGAACTATAGAGGAAAAGCCAGAATATATACCTGTGTGACAACAAATAAATGGACCCAAACAAACGGACAAACAAAATGATATCAATGAAATGAAGATGGATCAATAATAATTCAGAATGTAAAGGTGAAGACCAGAATACAAAACCGATCAGTAATTAAAGAAAATAAGACTAATGAAGGAAAAGTTCATTCCTTGGAGATATGAATTCTAGAATTATATATTTTTTTCTGTTACCCTAACCACTACAAATTTAAACAATCTTAGCATTAAAGCTTATAATTACTATTTGAAACCACATTAATACAAAACAGAAAAAAATAAAAAAAGATACCATGTGTATAATTATACTATAACTATTTATATATTAATATTAACTACAAAAATTTAGAAATCATTAGTAATGTTCTTAGAATCTCTGAGAACGATGAGCTTTTCAATGACGGTATCCAAAGCGATGGTCTCGGTTCTATGCTTGTTGGCGTCATCTCTCTTGCGAACATTAACACTATTAGAAGACTGCTCCTCGTCACCAACGACAAACAAGAAGTTATATTGCTGAAGCTGACCACTGCGGACTTTCTTTTGAAGAGTGTTGGGACCCAAGTCAACATCGGCAAAGAAGCCAGCGTCAAACAAGGTGTCGCGAACCTTCTGGGCGTAGTCGTTAAACTTGACACCAACAGGGATGACAAGAATCTGTCTAGGGGACAACCAGAAAGGCCACTTGCCAAAGAAGTGCTCAGTCAAAATACCAATCATACGCTCAAATGAGCCATAGATAGCACGATGGATCATGACAGGGCGGGCGTATCTAGACTCAGCAGCAGCCTCCTTATCCTTGGCGTCGGCAGAGTCAGCGGCTCTGAATTCAAGCTCAAATCTGTTGGGAAGCTGGAAGTCAAGCTGAATGGTAGCACACTGGTGCCAACGTCTCAAGGCATCAGAAATCATGATATCAATCTTGGGACCGTAAAAAGCACCATCACCATGATTGATTTCCCACTTCTTTCCCCAAGAGTTAAGAGCAGAAGCAAGCTTAGCTTCAGCATCGTTCCAAGTCTCTATATCACCAACGTATTTCTCGGGACGAGTAGAAAGCTCCATCTTAAACTCGAAGCCAAAAACACCATAAACACGGTTCAAGAAGTCAAAGACACCAACAATCTCAGACTCAATTTGGTCTTGTCTGCAGAAAATATGGGCATCATCTTGTTGGAAACGTCTGACACGGGTCAAACCAGAAAGGGCACCAGAAAACTCATTTCTGTGAATAACACCAAAATCAGCAACTCTCCAGGGAAGCTCTCTGTAACTTCTTTCGCGGGCTTTGAACATCAGACAGTGACCAGGACAGTTCATAGGTTTCAGACCAAAATGCTCCTTTTCAACGTCAAATGTAAACATATTTTCCTTGTAGTTGTCCCAGTGACCAGAGGTCTGCCAAAGCTTGGAGTTGTACATGTTAGGAGTGATGACCTCCTCGTAGCCACGCTTTCTGTACTCGTCTCTCAAAAAGTTGTTGAGGGTGTTGTAGATACGAGCACCATGGGGAAGCCAGAAGCAAGAACCAGGACTCATTTCGTGGAACATGAAAAGCTCTTGCTCCTTACCAATCTTTCTATGGTCACGCTTGGCAGCCTCTTCAAGAAACTTGAGATGAGCATCCATCAACTTCTTTTCAGGGAAAGAAACACCGTAAATTCTCTGAAGGGAATCATTGTTGGCGTCACCCAAGAAGTAAGAAGAAGAGTTTTTAAGAAGCTTAAAAGCCTTAATACGGCCAGTGTGGGGAATGTGGGGACCACGACAAAGATCAATCAAAGGACCACATCTGTAGACAGTGGTAGAAGTTCCATCAGGAATTTTTGAAGCAATCAGAGCCTGCTTGTACTTGTTGTAGGAAAACATCTTAAGAAGATTTTCCTTAGACATAACAAGTCTCTCAAACTTTTGCTTCTCCTTAATAGCGGACTTGGCCCAAGTCTCGACACCAGCAAACTCAGCAGCCTGTACAGTGCGCTCACCATTATCAATGCACATTTCGTAAAAAAAGCCATCATCAGTAGGGGGACCAATGCAGAGATGAGCACCATAGAAGTTCTCACAGGCTTCACCCAGAACGTGAGCGGAGGAATGCCAGAAGACTTTTTTGGCCTCATCGTTATCAAAGTCAAGAAGATCGAGAGTACAATCACCTTCAAGAGGACGCTCAAGATCCCAGAGATCACCATTGACCTTTGCGATAACAAGGCGATCTAAGAGGGACTTGCTGATGTTTTTAGCGATTTCAAAAGGAGAGGTCTCGTAAGAGGTACCATCGATGACCTTGCCATCCTTGAGAGTGATTTTAATAGGGAGACGCTCCTTCTTGGCAATCTCTTCGTCATATTCCTTTTTTAATTCATCGAAGAGGGCGATACGTTCATTCAGGAAGTCAGCCTTAGGAACAGGCTTGTTGATGTTAACCTTGGAGACCTTTTCAGCCAGGTCAGCGGCAGCAGGATCGCTAGGAGACATTTTTTTTTTTTGTATAAATTGTATATTCTACTTAATTTGAACCCAGTAGAGAGATCAAAGAAATGGAAGTGTGATTGCGGATATACAAAAGAGAGATAAGAGTCTGTAATGAAGAAAGGGGAGGAGGAAGAAGAAAAAAAAAAAAAAATTCTCGGCAAGCAAAAAAAAAAAAAAAAAAAAGAAAAATGTTTTTTTAAGGTGTAAAATCAAAATAAAAACGGATTTTTTTACATTTAAAAGTAAGTGAAAACTACAAATTACCCTGCCGATCCATCTGTTGAAACATCACAGATGAAATATCATTGATAATAACACAGAATAAAACTAATAATATTAGCAGTCTTATTTATTAGTTAAAATTACTCATCGATGCTATTGATGCTACAACATGTGTAAACAAGTTTGAGTCAGTTTATTTTCTTTTTTGTTATTGTTATGATACTACCAGCGATTGACTCATTTTATGACCTAAATACGCCTATATTCAACTATAAAAGTCATGTCTCCTTTTTTTTTTATGAGAAGAATGAAGTAGAAACTCAAAGCCTAATCAAAGATTAGACGCATGTTTTTTTTTGAAGTAGATTATTCCTGCTTGCATTGAAATCTCTATCTGATCCCTGGTTACACCCTGGATATATGAACTTTTTTGTGTTTTCAAGCTTGGTAGATATCCACATTCACTGCAAGTTTTAATATAGTGTACTCTTTGGCAAATAATAACATGGCAGTTTAGGTATTCTCTGGATTTGTCCGGTAATCGCATCCTGAATACACAACTGTTAAAAAGAAAAAAAGGAAAACAACTACATGTTTTATTCAATTCACTTAAGTTATCGCATCGCGTTATTTTTGTATTTTTTTTTTTAATATTTTTTAAAATTATCAGAAAAACTTTCAAATACATATTTTTACTCATGTTGATGCTCTTAAACAGATGGGGACTTGCACCAATTCTAAACAAACAAAAATAAGCATTTAAATCATGAAAGCACCTGGTAATAAACATCAAAAACAAATACAAATAAAATACAAGACTATAAATTCTATATAGATTTTAGTTTCATGAATTATATATGGCATTTGAATAAATCTAGTTCACTGCTATTGTTAGGTAGAAAATCTGTTTATTGTCCTTACACTTCTATTGTTTTAATGGTACATTTCTTTTCGTCTTGGTAATAATGAGTCAAACCTCTTCATGCAACTTAAAAAATCTAAAAACCGGATTTCCAACAAGTAAGTATCATGACTTTCTCGAGGATATATATATTTTAAAACCGGTTTAAATTAGCTTTTCATTTATAGGTTTGAGACTTTGGCGTCAACTTTCAACTTGATTATCAACATTTTGATAAAGAATTTCAGATTGATCGGGCTTTTGCCGCCATTTAATTTGCAGATGTGTCTTTTTGTTATGCTTTCATATCGGTAATGAATATAAAGATTTATTCATTCCTTTTTAAATGCTTCTATTTACACGTTAATATAAATCAAGTCCATAGATATCTTTTGTAACTCTGATTACCTGACCTTAAGTAGTGATATTTACAGTTATTATATGTTGTCTCTTTTTGCAAACAATTGTTAGTTATACGGCTTGCAGAAAATTATTTTTTTGCAAACACTTCAGAGCGTGACTTTTCTCAGTGCGTTGACTGTGATTGTATGCTTTAAAAGATTTTGCTAGATCTTGTTAATATGTATTACAAGTCTTTTTTTTTTATTTCAGCTTTAGGCTTTTTTTTGATAATTCTCGAATAGGGATTTATTTTTATTTTTTTTGATGCTTTTTTAAACAGTTCACTCATTTCATTTGCGATACTGTCAATTTTATCTTTATATCAAGTTTTACTGTCGTTCCATTTGCTGTTAACTCAGACAGCTTAAATTTTATGAATATTTCTTACTATCAGACGGGTTTGTTATTAAATAGTTTAAATACTGTTATTTAATTTAAAGCTATTACTTGACTTCTTATAATTTAAATATTTTTTTTTTATTCTATGTTCAAGTCTTTCTAGTTTCATGGCTTTCCCTCGGTGGGGTTCTGTCCTCCAATTCATTAAATTTTATGTACATTGTTTTGTATAATTAGAAAGCCACTTTTTTATTATTGAAACCTTTCTCCGGTTTTTATATGATAAGTCATTCTTCTTATGATTGAAGCCTTTCTTTAATTTTAGGGAAAATCCAACATAAACTGATTTGCTTTTCTGGTTATGTAAAAAAACTGTTTTTTTTTTTTTTTTTTTTCCACGAATTTAATTATTTGTACTTATAACAAGATAAGTCGTTGGCGTTTCGTGTAAATTCGTTCATGACATCGGTGCCATGTTAAACTGGTTGACACTTGAATTCAAACCTCATATTTTTCAATTATACCCAATATATGAAATATTTTAAAAAAATTTTTAAAGCTTCATTTAAGTTATTAGACGTTTTTTTTTTTTGAAACCTTGATGAAGAATGCTCATTTTTTTTTTTGTAATCTCAGATGCTCACGTGACTTATAACTTCCCAAATGAAAAACTCTTGTTTTTCTTCCTTCTCCATCGAGCGAGTCAATATTTTCAATCACCAAACTTGACTATTGTCGAGCAAACGTTGTCTTGCATTGTTTTCAACCTCTTTTTATTTGCATTTTATACATTCATATTTATATAGTCATGAATGTGGTAGATGATACATCTCAAAAGCTAGGTGGTGGCGCAACTATTTCAGGTTTGTATTTACTGATTTCTTTTTTTTTTTTTCTTTTAAATCTCATACTCACCCAATTCTTTTTTTTTTTTTTTTTTTCTTTCAGACGACCAGCCAACATTCTTATCGGTGATCATTGAGACTCATCCCGAAGCATGGGCCACTATTAAAGATCAGATAACATTTAAACAGGCTATTCAAGCTCTTCTTGTTTTTATCAACGGTCACATTGCTCTTAACAACTCAAACAAAGTCTGTGTTATTGCGTCGCATGATAATGGTGGAACCTTTCTTTACCCTCGACGGGACCATCACACTGGGGCTGCTGCCGGTCGGCGAAAAACTTCGGTAGTGGTACAAAACACTAGTAGTGATGAAAACTCTAATGGTCCTACTTCAAACGAGCCTGAGATTAATGCTAAGTATGGTATTGCTCACGCCCAGTCCATGTACCGGCAGTTTCGTGACGTGGACGAGTCCGTGTACAAGGCGATTGGCGAACTCATGGAGAAAACGCCTGAAGACAATGAAATTAAAATAGACAAGCCCTTAAAAAAGCGGAATGCGTCGTTGTCAGGAGCTCTCAGCTTGGCGTTAACGTACATTAATAAAATCTCTATGGTGTCGGACGATGTCAGACTCAAATCGCGGATCCTGGTCATTAGCGTTATGGACGACATGGCATCACAGTACATTTCTACAATGAATTGCATTTTTGCTGCCCAAAAACAGGTATGGCTTTTTTTTTTTTTTGTTTTCTTATCATTGCTCTTGTGTAAAAATTATTATTACTGGTTGACATTGATACTAACAAATTTACGATTCAGCGAATCCCCATCGATGTATGCAAGTTGGGAGGAACAACATCATTTTTGCAACAGGCCAGCGACTCAACTAATGGTATATTTATGAAGATCAAACACGCACACGGGCTAGTACAATATCTTCTATCTGCCTACTCTGTGGAACCAACACTTCGCCCGCATATTAACCTGAGTACTCAGCGTGACGTTGACTTTCGCGCTGCCTGCTTTATCACTAAGAATGTCGTAGACATAGGCTTTGTCTGTAGTGTGTGTCTCTGCATTATGAGTGTAATTTTGCCTTCAGGCGAATGCCCAATGTGTGGCACAAAGTTTGGTCAGGAGGTTATCGATCGCATGCTCCGCAAGCCCTATGTTCTGGAGCCAAAAAAGAAAAAGAAGAAGCAAAAGCTTGACTCGGCAACGCCAGTGCCTGCTTCACCGGCAGTTAACGGTACTGACTATTGATAAGAAACATTGTCTCCTTTTTTTTTTTTTTTTTTTTTTCTCTAGTTAAAATTCTTTTGGGTCACAGAACAATCATTGTCTTGTTTGAGAAGCGAGGTTTGATTTCTGTGTACACCGTCATTTACAATATTGTACAAAAAATCCTGTATACGGACGACATGACATATAGTTGTTAGTATCAAACATATTTCTGACATTCAAGAGAGCTTAACATCTCAGTCTGTAGTTCTACTCCACTACAATTTTAACAAAAAAAAATAAAAAAAAAACACATACCTTGGGATAATGATGTTTGTCAATGACATGCAGCTGGCGTTTTGACGGATCCGCACAAAGCTCGTCACAGTCCTCCACAAAACACGCATACTACAAAACCAATAACAAAAAAATATATATATTAGAAAAAAAAAAAGAAAAAAAATTGCGTTTAAAACCCCCTTGTATATATATATATATATATACAAGGGGGTTTGCAATATAAAATAAATGACTTACGACTTTTTCACCTCGCTCAAGTCGGAGTTTGAAAAAAGGATCGTGATTTTCGGCAATGTGTAATTCAAGAAAGCGATCAGAGGGAAACGAGCGCTGGCATTCAATACATTGAAAGGAATGAAACTGGTTATAATGTGCCTCAAACTCGGCAATGCTGGAGAAGCGCGATGGCATAGCGGTTGAGCACGTAGGCGGCAACTGGCAAAGCAGATCATTTATTGGCGCTATTTGATGGCTGCTGCTGTCTCCACTACAAATTGGTCGCTTCTGATGGGCTGGAAAGGTTTCTATATCGTGTCTGGAGCGTTTCATAGTAGTATGTGTATGTGCTTAATCGTAATGTAAAAAAAAAAAAAAAAAAAAAAAAAAACTCCGAAAAAATCAATATAATGCAAAATGATGAAAACAGCCTTGGGATCAAACAAAATGGAAAAAAAAAAAAAAGCTATTTACGCTTTCCTTTCTTCTTTGAAGACGCGCTTGTTTGTTGCGAGTTCTTATCCTTCTTACTCTTCTTTTTTTCAAAAAATCCTCCCTTTTCAAGAGCACGCTGGGCAGCGCCACTAATATGTTTAAACCTATCTGAACCTAATTGGATACCGCCATACCATCTTGTCACAACCACGAGCACGTTGGAGACATCTACCATGCTCAATAGCGCGAGAATACGCTCGCCGCCGGGCGGTTCACCATTGTCATCATAATTTTGATCCAAAATCATACCGGTGTTAGGATCTGTAACGCGCCAAGCGCAAATGTGCGGGTGTGTCGCTTTTGCCACGCGTTTGTCAGTTTCTCGCAGTTGCTGGAGCTTGGAAAGTGCGTCCGATGAAGATGTTATCGGGATCGCGCGCCCCACAAACACAGATTTGCGATCGGTTATAGGCTCAGTCACGGCCCAGTCAACTTTCTGACCAAAAAAAAAAAAAAAAAAAAAAAGGAAAAAATATATATATATATATATATATAATTAATTTGTTAGAATTGCTGTGGTCTCAAGTGTAACATAAAAACTAGAAAGCGGGAGACATACTGTCGCAGTTTGAACCATGGAAAATGTGGTAAATAGTCGCGGCACAGTTGCTGATACCAGATGGAATGTTTGACTTTGTAGTCTGTAACACATGGCTGAACTACGTGCTCAGAATTGTATGGTATTAAAAAAAAAAGAAAAAAAAAACAAAGAGCTCATTATTTTCCACTTTTTTTTTTTTTTTTTTTTTTTTTTTACTTTTTCTGGTCCATTTCCTTATTCTGTTGCCCAAATTCTTTTTGACGACTTTTTACTTGACTATTAAAATTAATACACAAGCTGACCCATTGATATTTATTCAACTATTTTTTTTTAACATTGCTTCTAATAGTTATAAATTATTCATTATTGATGGGGTAAATATTTTTGTCAAGCAAACATTATATGAAAAAAAAAAAGATAGATAAGTTTAGTTTGTAGCATTGTCAAAGAAAAACCACGATTTTTTCTAATATATATTCTGGATCAAAAAAATTAACAAAATTATTCTAAAAGTAATGTAAAATAAACTTGTATTTTCATTTGATTTCTGTTTATTTGTATATACAGCTTTTAAATAACTTATCTTTAAACATGAAATAGTCTTAAAAAAATGGTTATTAAACTGTTATTAATCTTTATAATAAATATTTTCAACATCTGTTTGGGCATTAGGGGAAAACTGTTAACATTGATATTTTGTTTTTCTTTCTTTTATTGGAGGTTTCATCAATTGAAATATGCTTGATGTATTTAAGTATCAAGTAGGATGTGCTAATGTGTTACATGTATCCGCATCACCAGTCTGGCTTGGAAAATAAACGAATCTATCTAATACAAGTACAGGCCATCAATTACTGGAACTTTGCAATTCTTGCTAAAACTATATTTTAAAACCATTTTTACTTTGATTTATTCATTTTAAATTAAGAGGGCATTTTATACTTATCTATGTATATAATATAAAATCTTTAATCAAAACGAAATCATTCAACATTTTGATTCACTACATGGTCAAACGTCCACGAACAAAAAGAAAGGTTTTTTTTTTTTTTATTTAAATAAAAAGTAATTGTAAAATTTAACCTTTAAAGCTCTTTAAAAAGAAAATTCAGACACAGGCCCGATAACGAGATTCTAAATAATACGTATGAATATTAGCATACTGTATAAGTGAATTTATTAAAAAAAAATTACTTTTTTTTCTTTTTAATCAATGAATTAAACTATGTACGTATTGACATATTTTTGAAGAAATAATTGGTACTAGATAGATAAAAAATCTGTTTTTTTTTATAATTGTTACTATTAAGTAATTTTTTTTTATTCAATCATGACTTAAAAAAAAAAAAATAAGCGTATTGAAAATCTTTGTTGATCCTCATGATTTATGTTTGATATTCTTTTCTTCTGTTTCTCTTTAATCATGATAATCGATTCCCAAAATTAAAACCTACATTGAATATTTGAGAATTTTAAAAGCTTGTGATATTTTTTTTGTATTCTATAAATAGAGTCAGTAAGTGCTTTTTATTTTTTTTTTCATTTTTATTTCTATTTTTTTTTTTTTCAGATGGGAATCTGACTATTGTATATATACACAAAAATTTATACTCACGTAAAGAACTTATGGCCAAAACATTACACTAAACCTCGCATTTTTTCACCAATGGTATTGACAGTAAAACCCTTAAAATCAACATATTGATTTGTTTAAAAACGAAAAAAATTAAATTTGGTTTTATGAATATAAATTTAATGTCTTTTTTGTTTATCTTTATTATTATTATTTTTAGGTAACTATGTGATGTAAAAACAATAAAAAGGTTTTATATCTATCTTATAAATATAAATATCCTGGCAATATAACAACTACAAGTTAATTAAAAAATATATATATTTCAAAAAATTTTAAAACGTTAGGCTTGATATTTTATTTGAAAAAAAAAAAACGTTGTTGTTACCGCCCACCCTTTCTCAACTTGATTTGATTAATGATAAGAGCAAGCGCTGAAATTCAACATTATCTTGATAGTCCACCTTTTTTTTTTTTTTTTTTTTGCAGGTTTTAACAGATACTTTGGAAATAACAAACACAATGTATACAAAAAATCATAGGCCTACCGAAAATTTGGTTTTGAAAAAAAAAAAAAAAGCATAACTGATCCACCCTTCAACACGACACTTACGCACGTCAGACATGTTCATCATATCAATGTAAAAACTATTATCAAACAGAGCTTTTTTTTTTTTTTGAATAAATACAATAAAAACTTCAATGTAAAGTCTCTGTTTCAAAATCATTCTAAATACGTTCACAACTATGATAATAGAGACGACTATGATGTTTCTTCACGTTGGTCAAAAGACAGACAGCGACGAATATAACGTTTCTTCAAGTCTGGTCAAAGACAGAAAACAACAGGTATTTAATAGTTTTAAATATAGACTACCAGGAACTTAACATTGCTAGTCCTTTGACCATAACTTCTAGTAACAATACACTAATATGCAAAAAAAAAAAAAAAAAAGACCAAAAGAATTGATTCTACTAATCGATGATTCAAAAAAAAAAAGCCATAAATCGTTTAAAACTTAATCCAAGCTCTTGATACAAAGACATTGGTGATGATCTCACCCAAGCTGATACACGGAGTCAACACTCCTGCTTCAAAAATATTAGAGATAGAACTACCGTCAGTTCAAATGTACTTTCTTTTCCAGATGGTTTTAAAAAAACAATAGTTTCAAATTTGTTTTTTCATCTCATGTATTCACTACAAAACGTGAGAATTTTCAGACATCTTCAAAGTTGTGTGACGTGGGCTTCATAAACAAGAATTCGCACAATGCCCTTGGACAAATAAAATTAATTAAACTGGTTCTTCATAAAGCTTTTGCTTGATTTATGATAATGGTGGTCTTCAATTGGGTGACGATACCACCACTTATGAAAAAAAAAAAAAAAAACTATTTAAAATCATTGATCACACCTTATCTTGCGGTTACTTTACCACTTTCACCACTAGTACCGGCAGTACAAACACTAGCAACAAAAAAGCCAAAGACTTAGCAAAAAGTGTAAGTAGAAATGAAAATCAAAACGGCCAGCTGTTTGCCATATTACAAGCTTACCGCTAACGCTTATTCCAACTTTTTTAAAACCAAAACTTTTGCAGCTGTACCAGATAATTGACAAGACCCATCACATAATTTGATATTGGCCAAACAGCATCCTTTGGTGCTAGTAAAGTAAACAAACAAAGACCATGATTTTTTTTTTCATGCTGGTATTAGCCACAGCGGCACTAGTAGTGATGACAAGATTAGTACAAAAACAGAAGGGGTAAGAAAAAAAGCAAAAAAAAAAAAAGAAAGTTACTTGCAATAATGAATTGAATCGTCTGTAAGGTTATTTTACTTATCGACCACAAACACAGCTAGTTTTTTCAAAACTTTCAAATGCTTTAACCAAAGCAAGTTGTCATTGAAAAAAAAAAAGTGTTGAGGGTTATGAAATAGTCTTTTGTTATCACTATTCAAACACTGCTTGCAACCAGTTGTCATTGATGACAATAGGTTACGTGGTTTATTAGTTGCTTTAATCTATAAAGATTTGATTTTTTTCAAACAACATGAAAAAAAAAAAAATGCCGTACATGATATTGATGTGCATGGCGCTAATCTTTTAATTTATTTTTTTTTTGATTCATAATTTAAACTGATTTCTTTTTTTTTTTTTTGAACTCTTGTAAAAAAAAAAAAACTGTTCAAGGAAATTCACAATAATTTTTTTTTACATTAGCAAATTTTACCAAGAACCTACAAATAGAATTCGTTTTCTTCATTTATTTTCAAAGACAAACCATACGAGATGATATTATCGAAAACTTTTTGAATATCAAATAATAAAAAATAAAAAAACCAATACTTAAAATCTTTTTTATTTTTTATTTTTTTTTTCAATGTTTTTTTATTTTTGACAATTTATTTTTAAGGTACGACTAAAACTGTATGACACCGTTTAAAAAATAAGATTGAGAAGGGGGAGGGTTTGCTCTTTGTCTAGTCCTGTGAATCTATAATAATGACAATAATAATAAAACAACAATTCTTGAAACAAAGAACAAAATAATTAGAATGATACCGCGTTCACAACAAAGAACTTATGAACTGTCCTTAAAACTCGCTTAACTGACTCCTATCGCTTATCAAGAAAAAAAATTTTTTTTTTTTTTTTTTAATACTTGAAGTCTGAACTGAGTTTGTTTTTCCAACTACGCGAGCCTTCCTATTTTTTCATCCTGGTAGGACTGATGTATTAAGTATATAGAAAATTTCACAAAAAAAAAAGAAAAATAAATATGGAGTTGACTGCCAGCAGCTTAACTGTATAATAGATGTATTTTGACTTTCTTGCAAGTTTAAGTCTGACGAGTTCCTAAAAGTTCATTCACTGATCATAAAAACCTTGTAGGAATTAGCAACGTAAATTCTGAGACACGTGTATGGTATGTAGTTGTACAGTACATGGCTATTTGCGAGGCGTTAAATACAATCAATCCAAAAAAAAAAAAAAAAAAATCCAAAATTCTAGTTGTTTTACTATTTGAAAACAACATCGGATATTTTTTTTTTAGAGCAAAATCGTGGACTTTCGATACGCGAGTCGGTTTTAGTGAGTTATGGTAATATGGATGGTATATATTGTCCAACGTGATTAAACAAAGACGCTGTAAATAGTGACGTAAGAGGACTGAACTAGTTTTTTTTTTTTTTTTTTTTTTTTTTTAAAGTATTTGAATGTTTTTGAATCGTGATGCTGATAATATTAATGTAAACTTATATCACATCACGATCTGTTGACATAATACATGCTGTCAAGCAAAAGGCCCAAGTCTACACATTATGGTAATTGAAAAAGACTCGACTACGTAATGACTACATTCAAGGTCATGGAAAAATAATAAAAAAAAAATAGTTAAAAAAACATTTATTTTTTTATTTTATTTTGACTATGGACAAATTGAATTATCTGAGTAAACCCATCTTTGATTAATGTTATTAAACAAAAAAATATCAAAAGTTTTAATTTCAAATGTTGAAGATTGTATAGCTTTGGTTTTTAAAATTGTTATTTTGATTTCATTACGGTTTATACGTATTTTAAAAGCTTTGGTAACAGCATTTTTTTTTTTTCAACAGTTCAAACTCAAGTTAAAAAAATAAAGTCAGAATTTGTAGTTGTATTCATCTACAATATTATTGCCAATTAAAAAAAAAAAAAAAATAAAAAACTATTGAGACTCTAACCAAGTTTAACCAACAGATAACTAAATATTTTTTTTTTTTCCTGCATTCAACCATTATTTTTTTATTTTATTTTTTTGATTAAATTTTTTTTCAAAAAAACAATCTTTAAATATTAGATCGAATCTGCGAAAATCAGGTGTTCTTCAAACATCGAGCCAAAAATATTTCAAGTTTGGATCTTTTTTTTCCATAAATTTTAATAGCTCTATGTAATACATACATACATATATATATTTGGGGGATTTTTTCAAACTCTTGTACTGAGCATAGTCAGTGTTTTTCATTGCTAGCTTTTTTGGTTTGCAATAAAGCCAGCAAAAAACAAATCCGCTGCATCACGTGTAGATTCAAGATTATTATTTTTTTTTAAAAAAAAAAAAAAGAATAAATAGATCAATAAATACATTTGAAGACTGGAATTTTTTTTTTGATTATAAGTTATAAGGCACTGTAAATGTTGTCTACAATTTTTAACAAAAAGAGAAAAAAATAATAATAAAAATCATAATGTAAATTAAGGTCCTGAATGGATACTGAACAAACCGTGTTTGATGTTTAAGGACTCTGCCTAACCCAACTTTGATTTTTTCATATACAATCTTTTTTTTTTTTTTTGAAGTAAATGAGTACATACATGACCCAATGAACATGCCGTTGTTACTGCGCTTTAATACCGTCTTTTTTTGTTTTAAAATAATGTTGGCTTTTGACCTGGCAGGTTTTTTTGTAGTCTACCAAATGTCAACATGGTATGATTTTGGTACTGTTCACACACTTTCAATGCATATATCAAATTACAGTCATCCACAGACAATAACACATACCATTTTATGCTGATTTTCTGATGAAGTTGATGAAAAAAAAAAAAAAAACTCAACAAAAATTTTTTTGAAAAAAAAAAAAAAATCTTGGTTTAATTTTTTATCAGGCTGAATGCAGATTTTGGTCAAAAGAGAGCCCTTAAGGTTGCGTTGTGTGTTTATCGTGATTTTAAACTTGTTAAAAAAACAGGTCATGGCAATAATATTTTTTTTTTTATTTTCACTAGTTCAGATTCCTTTTTATCTTTTTTGAGATTCAAATGGTTTTTTATATGAAACGTTTAAAAGAAATTCAATGTTTATTTTTTTCAGAGCTTTGCTTTTAGTAATGTAGTCTTGTAGCTCAAATATGGAGTTTTTATTTTTTGTGTTTTTTTTTTTTTTTTGCCAATTTAACTTGATATGCGGATAACACCAGTACATTAGCACTTGAATCACTGGACTTGAGACTTTGAAAAAAAAAGTAATCTATAAGTTCTCTAGAAACTATTGAAAGCCGTTAAACTATTTGGTTTTTTTTTTTAATAATAATATTAATATACATATATAAAAAAATGAGTAAACTATTCAAGTCAGCTCATTTTACACTTAAAACTACACGTTGGGTTAGAAAGGACATGGCTTTTTTTTTTAACGTTAATTAAATACAGAGAGAAAAAAAAAAAAAAGAACGCCATCATTGGCCCGAGTTGACAGGTCACACGGAGGTCCTAATTTCAACTTGTCACTGTTCAGGCCAGCTTAAAATCGTCAATGACCAACCAGTTCTGAAAAAAAAAAAATTATATTTTTTTAAACACTCAAAATCTCCATTGAATAAAAGCCAAAAAGTTAGATAAAGTGGTTCTAAACTTTAGAGCCCTTTTTTTTGTTTGTTTGTTTGTGTTATAATGCGATAGTCGCATTTTGTTTTGTGTAATAATCACTTGTTAATACTCAAAAGACAAGGCCTACAAATATACCCTGCTTTTATATTCTACCCCTGATGTTATGGCTCCTACTTTTTTTTTTTTTGCCGACGCTGCGGCTACATTGCACATCTAAAGCAAAGTCATTTTTTAATAATTTTTTTTTAAAAAAAAAATAGATTTTTGCAGCATATGCAAAATTGGTTTAAATCCACCACACACACACCTCAAAGAAAAAAAAAAAAAAATCTAGCTCGTATGTAGAGGCCTTGCTTGTGTAACTTGCAAATTTAGAAATGAAATCTATAATTATTAATCTGGGGGAATGTTTGTAGAATCGTAAAATAAAAAAAAAAAAAAAATATTATTTGTGTGCATGAAAATATTCATTGTGGGCAGCAGGTGTTTAAACAATCAACATGGTATTGCCGGGGAGGAAGCCCCCCCCTCCCCCACCTCCACTGATGGCATAACTAGGCATTTGTCAAGCTGTTGAACAATGACTGTGATCTGCTTCTTTTGAACTTTGTAATATCATCACATTCACCTGTAATACAAGTATTGAAAAAATAAAATAAAATAAAATTGAGCCCATTAAAAAAAAAACTTTGTTTAGCTATAAAAATGGTCTTTTTTTTTTTTTTTTTTTACCAAAGAATCAAGCGAGAATTGGAAATTGAACAAACACCAAAGTTAGCTTTGTGGTAAAGTATATAACGCTTTGGAGCATTGACTTTCAAAAACAAAAAAACAATGCAGCTAATAACTACATACTTGAACTTGGATGTTGAAAAATTAAAAAAAAAAAAAACAATGGTTGGATTTTGATCAAGCTCAAATTTAAAAAATATTGTAATATTGAAAAAAGAAAAAAAAAAAAATGAAATTGTGATGGATTGTTGTTTCATGGTTTCAACAACACATAACACTTATCGTATGGTGAACGACAACCTCATTCTTGGATCGACATACAATCAACAGTTTTCATCATCAAGTGTAAAGCTTGAGTCAGTTTTCAAGTTCAGCATGGGGTTTCAATCACATTTTTTTTTTTTTTTTTTTCAACAAAAACTTCTGCTGCACATGATTCATTTGTTTTTGTTTGTTATATCATACAAATTTACCAGTCTGCTGGAAGATGGGCGATTCTCAATCTTTTCACCGTGCCAATCACAGACGCATGCTAACGGTTTAATAAAGGCAATCTACCAAAAAAAAAAAAAAAAAAAAAAAAATAGGAAATAATGATTAAAAAAAAAAGTTGTTAAATTAAACTGCTAAGGTTCTATATAGACCATTATACATTTTCTGTATATTTTGCTTTGACCGACTATCATGTCGATCACCAGTCTTTATTTTATTTGTGTTTGTTTTTTAAAAAGTGAAAAATGCCATTGATGTTCACGCAAACATGCGAAATTTCAGTTTTATTTTATTTATTTCTCTCTTTTTCATAGTGGGGCTTGAAAAAAAAAATAAAAAAGACTCAAGATTGTTGGAGTTCCTTCTTGATGCCTTTACCGCTTATGATACATACGTATATACCACGACTAAACCCTGGGAATCTAACACAATATATTTGCAAGTATCAATTTATAATATATCAAAAGTAATAAAAAAGAAAAAAAAGTTTATCTTTGCAATTATTTTCAATAATTTTTATTTTTAATTTTTTTATAATATTAAATTTTTAGATTGAAACAGTACTTTTTAGGTTTCTGATATGTTCAGATAGACTTTATGACAAAAAAAAAAAGCAAATAATACAGATAAACTCAGGTTTAAAACTAAGCTTATAGTTTATTTTTAATTTTTTATTTATTTATTTTTTTTTTTTCTTGCCAGTATTAAAGCTATACATTCAACTTTTTTTTTATTTTTATGTATTATAACGGACAATTTTAATTTCGAGTCTACTTGAGTCTGGTCTCACTGCTTTTGAATTTTGAGAACGAGATATATATTTTCCATATTGCAACTCTGTAAAATGAAATGACTTTTTTTTTTTATTTTATTTTTTTTTTATTTTTTCATTATTTCGTTTTTAGCATATTCATGATTACTGCTACTCAGTGAAGCTGTAAAAAAAAAAGACCCAAATAATTTGATCAGAATTTGTTGGTGCTTTGAAGACCCATCAGTAGTCATTATCCACGATAGATGTGGATATTTTGGAATGCACAGTTATATATATATATATATATGTACAGTATGTGTTCATATGCGTATTTTTATAATTTAGAACAATAGAATTGGTACAAACATCGGTTTTTGATTTAAAAAAAAAAAAAATTTCTCATTGCCCAAATTATTATTATTATTATCATCGTGTCACCAGTAGTATTGCTATTTTAAGCTGCATTCGTGAATTAGAAGTCAAACTATATTGGAATCACATGCTCTATATACGAAAAAAAAATTCACTAAAGTGTTTTTGAGTACTTTTCCATGTCTAGTAAATTGTAATTTCATGTTAAATCTATAAACTAGAGTAAGAAAAGAAGAAAAAAAAAAGGTGGTTTTAATTTGGTCAAGCTATTAAAACATGATACAAATTGAAAAAAAAAAAAAAAAAAATGCTGCAGTAACTGGCTTGCCAGAAAGACTTGATAAGTTGAAAACTGTAACAAAAACAAAAAGAAGTCTATCTTTGTCCTAGGTAATTGGTTTTTTTTTCAAAAGTTGTAATAAGCCAAAAAAAAAAAAATGTGTTTAGCAAGTTCATCATCAAAATATATTTGTTTTTAATAATTTTATATTTTTATTTCAACAGTAGAAAGTTTGACCGAGGATTGCTATAATCTAAGCAGTGCAAAATAATCTTGGCTTTGGAATTATTTAACGCCGGTATTATGATGTATCTAGTTGAATCAAAAAAAAAAAAAAAACATTAAAAAATGATAAAGAAAAAACAATATATTAATTTGATTAAAATGTTAAAATAAATAAAAAAAAAAAAAAAAAAGCTGGTAAGTTGGTAATCAGCTTTTGACAAAAGCTTGTCGGTAACTTTTCAAATATCATCAACGTGTAAAATTACATGTTTAGTTGACGTAGACCAACGTTTTACAGGCCATCCATGAATTCCTATCGCTAAGTATATATAAAATTAAGTTCATCTTTTCATCAGAGGTATGTGAGTTTTGAAGATCTGTACGGACCCAGGATTCATGGTAATTGATTCTTGCAGTTAAATCCAAACATTGATTTTTTCACGGTTTAAATTAAAAAAAAAAAAAAATATTTTTTTTTTTTTTTTTTTTTTTCAATGAAAAAAAAAAAAAAAAAAAAAAAAAAAAAACCTTTTTTTCCAAGCCAAGCGCTGGCGATTTAAAATTGGCTGAGAAATTTTTTGGGATCGAAGTCTGTGTTGGCTGCTTCGTGTGCATTAAAAGCTAGCCGACTTTCTTTGTGTGTGTGTGTGTGTTTTTTTTTTCAAATTTTTTCATTTCTTCTAAAACCAACTTGCTTGATGAATGGTTTGGCAACAATAACTAACAACTATTACCACCATTTATCAATTCTACCTCGAAAACTGTTATCAGGTTTGAGGTTTGTGCCTCCATGTGTTTAATTTTTGATGCACTAAGTCGGTTGGAAAAAAAAAACCCCTTGCTAGTTATCTAGGAGTTGATACAAAACTATTATATAGTTGGTAAAAAAAAAAACTACCTTGAAGAAGCTCTGAAGGAGGTGTCGCATCTCTAAAGGGGGGGGATTGAAGTAATAATAATAATAATAAAAAAAAAAATAATGATAAAAGCTAACCACATTTTGACCATTCCTAACTACATAATGACACTAACAAACCTTGCAGATCCACACATGCATACCTGCAGACGACGCAAACGGTATCAGCACAAAGAAAACAGCGAAACTCCCGTCCGAGTACTCTACTTCCATACTCAACAACTGAGCTCAAAACGCGATTCAAATCCATTTGAACTCATATTTGCAGTTATTAAAAAAAAAAAAATAAAATCATTTCGAACCTGGTATAAATACTTTCTGGTATTCCAAACATGGTCCTTTTTTTATTACTTCATTTTTTTTATTTTTGGATTTGTTTTCATTATTGTTGTTTCGACATTTATTCTTTATCTTCTACCTACTTTATATCAATAAGTCATTTACTTTCTTAAATCAAAAATGTCTGATGATCTAGCTTTAGAAATATTTCTCAGTTCGCCTGTGACAGAGGATATGATCTCATACCTAGTTTCTGCTACCCACTCCGTTCTGCCGTGCAATCCCACAGATCTTCCTGCTCAGACGCTACCAAGCCCACCGGCATCACCTTCAAGAGGTGACCACCAGAAACTCAGCACACCGCTCCCTTCCTTGCGTGCATTCATTACCAACCTCATTCACAAATCTAACGTTCAGACACCAACACTTATGTCAACGCTGATCTACCTGGAACGCTTGCGTAGTAAACTACCGCCCATGTCACGAGGTTTAGCTTGTACGCACCATCGCATTTTTCTCGCATGTCTAATCCTTGCGGCAAAGAATCTTAATGATAGTTCACCTAAGAACATTCACTGGGCTGCATACTCTCTCGGTTTATTTAACGGAAATGTGAAGGAAGTTAATCTTATGGAAAAACAACTCCTGTATCTGCTAGAGTGGAACCTCAATTTCACTCAGCGCGAGCTTATTGACGTTTTAAGCCCCTTCCTGGAAAATATTAGGAGCCAGCTGCGATACGCTAACAGTCATGATGCCAGTATTGATTACAGACAAGACTACTGTCGTTACCGCCAATACCGCAAGTATAGTAATTGCACCAGCTCACAGCAGTATAGCGGGAGCCGGTACCGGAACACACCTACAAAGCATCAAAACAGTCATCATTCCTACAAGCAACTTATGCTAGAGACGCCGCCATCATCGCCGCCATCAACATTTTCGTCTATTTCGTCACTTAGCAGTTTTTCTACGCTATCATCGTTTTCTTCTGCTAATAGTACTCAAAATGCTCCCCAGATTGACTCTGCTTATCGTCATCCGCGGCCATTGCCGCCCATGCCAACCATCACGAAAACCAAACATGCCGTTAGCAGGTCTAATAGCGATTCTGACGTTATGATTCTCAGTCCAGACAATACAAGCCCACAACAGCATAGCCATAACACCAGCATCAGTACAGAATACAATACAAATACTCCCCAACACACCGTCAGTGATGCTGTTGTTTCCTCTTCTAAAGCTGGCCACTTTTCTAGCACCAAAAAGATGTGGAAAAAGCACTCCGCGTCGCTGTCTAACAGCTTTTTAAAAAAACTGTGGACCAACTCAAACACAATACGGTCCATTCACCATTAATTATGGTAACTCTGGTGTACAAATTTCGACTTTCTCGTTTTGTCCTATTTCTTTCTCAACCGAGAGCCCATTTTGCAGTTTGTAGTAATAGAAATTACTACCACTGACTATACAAAAAAAAAAAAAAATTGTATATATGATGTTTTGGGAAGAAAGGGGGAAGAGAGGTTTTACATTTGGAAATCAAGGGTTTTATTTATTTCCTTTTTAATAGAGCAGCACTATACGTTTTGAGTGCTAGCTAGACTAGCATGTATTTAGCAGTTTACGTTTTGTTTATGAATAAATTTAAAGATTTGATGATAAAAAAAAAAAAAACTCCCCCCTCCCTCCCCCAAGATTATATCTGTAATTGTAAATTATAACACCGCTGAATATCTTAGCGTGTTACTAATAACTCTTTCAAAATTTCAAGTGTATAGAGTAGTTTAATCTTTACTGATTATGGTGCCAGTTTTTTTTTTTTTTTTTTTTTTGCAGACTGTGTACTTTGTTTTGTATAGCAGAGCTAATAATACGGGCTTTTCTGTATATTTTTTCCAAAGGAGGTGGGTTAAGTTTCCAAAAAAAAAGCTTTTGGTTTTTTTTTTTTTTTTGGTTAATTTTGGTAATATTTACAGCCTACACCAATAGGTTACCAAACTTCTATAGTAATATAGTAACTCCTTTTTTACTCCACAACATCTATGGTCTAGGAATAAGAGTCTTTTTTTTTGTTGTATAAGGAGTTTTTTTTGTTTTTGTTTCAAAAGACTTCAAAAGTTTATGATAAAAAAAAAAAAGAAAACTATACTGGTTATTTACAAACCGCTAAATCAACATCATCTTTTCAAAATTGAACAATCCCGTAATACTTGAATGACTTTATTTCAAATAGTATTTGTTTCAAGATAAATTAATGAAATTCTGTTTATTGTTTTTCATATTGAATAGTTCACAAAATTAATAATAAAAGATTTATCAACAAAAAACTATCTAATTCAAATCTTTTTTTTTTTTTTTTCTTTTTTGTTTTCTGAACACAAAACTTTGGAGTATGTTATGTTATTTTCTTAACTAGTAAAAAAAACTAAGACTGGGTGTGTTACAAAATGTCAAAATATTTAAAGATATGAAGCTATGTAGTTTGAGTGTTGGAAAACAGAGGAAATTTTTTTTTTTTTTTAAAAAGCTTAATTTTGCGAAACTAAAATTGATTTCATATTTTTATACTGAAAAATTATAAATTTTGCTACTTATTACTCTAGTAATAATAGCATTAATAGTAAATTTTGAAATTTTGAAGTTGGATGAAATCGCTTTCTTTGTGTCCTTTGAGTTCCAGGTTTGGTTTTATATTTATCAACATGAACTATTATTTTTGTTCATTTCATTTTTGGATATATTGCTTTTGATTCCAATGAGCTTCAATTAACTTGATGTTTTTTTGTTTTTTTTTGATTTTACTGTATAATATATATGAATGATTTTAGTTATTATTTGTTGAAAGGGCTAAGTGAGCAATAAACAGCGTTACTGAGCTACTTTTGGCTCATACAAAAAAAATCAATTTATTTCATTTTATTAATAAATTGTTTTAAGTATTTTTTTTTTTTTAATGTGGTCTCAACAAGCATTTGAATTTCTAAAGTAGAAATTGTGATTTAATGACTGCTTTCTTGTTTTAATATCTCAAAAGCTTTTGGAGAAAAATATCCTTATTCTGGTAGGAATTCGAAAAAAAAAAAAAAACCTATATAAGAGCGGTATTCAAGTTTTTCAACTCATTACCGCCAGTTTTTTGTTTGTTGATAAATTACTTGATCAAAGCAGCTTATTGTTAAAATTTTTATTGTGTGTCAATATCTGTCATCAATCCAGCAGATGTGTATCTCCAAGTTTTCTCTTACCACATGTAATATTTTATGAAGAATTCAGCGCTATCAAAGGCCAGAATCATCTCAAACGCGCTACAAACAGTGGTTTTAAAAGTCTCATAAAGATAAATAATTTTGAACTTAACTTTTTTTTCTTGTATAATTTTTTGTCATTATTATTTTAATAATGTCACTTTGTGATGTAAGAACAATACACAGATTTTTTTTTTTTTCATTTATCTGATATCTCTCGTTTAAGACGAGTGTGCCAGGCCTTTTTGACACAAAAAACGAAAAATCCTTGCGGCTTATGAGAGAATTTTGGTCTTACCAAATTTCCGCGCCTATGGGTACAGGCGCGATACAAATTGCCCTAGACTCAGATAAGCCTGATGGTGTCTTCTTAAAATGCAATTACAATAGACACCTGAATAAACAAGATAGTAATAATATCTGTATTTTAATTGTAACTTTACAACTTTCACACATGTGTTTTTTTGTTTGAAAACTGCTGTGATAACTTTTTAAAAGTAATGTGCTCGTATTGATTGTATTTTTTTTTTCATAAGCCTAAGAATAAGATCATTTTTTTTTAGTACTAACTAAATTTATAGCCATCACTTTCATGATAGAAAGTGTATATTTTTGGTTGAGAGCAGGCGCAGCAAATGAGCGATAAAATCATAAAACTCTGAAACCAGAATTAGTGGCCAATAATGATTATTTCAATAAACTGTATTCTAAACGGAAGTCGTTAAATGAGAACTAATAAAGATTTCTCTATTTTTTTTTTTAGTTTCAAGCTTTTTTTTTTGAAGGTATATGCGCTATCTATTAAAGAATACATATCATCAGGCATCATTGCATCTGGCTACTAGATTTTGAGAAAAAACAGCATGATAAGGTCAATGTCAAAATTATTGTTTTCAAAAAAAAAGTATGCATATACTATTTTTGTGTATAGTTTTTTTTTTTAGATAGATAGATATATAGAAAATCTGTTTATTGTCCTTGCATCATATACAATATAGTTTTTTTTTTATTATTTGAATTATGGGACAGAGTCAAGTAAGGTGTCTATTAGTAGTCAGCAAATCGAATTTGATGTTCAAAAAGATCTGTATAAATATTTATGACATGTGTAACTACCTTGCGTTTGCACTGATTTTCAAACCAACTGGCAGGTTTTACCAAAAAAAGATAAAAATAATAATAATAATAATAATAATAAATAATAATAATAATAATAAAATAATAATAATAATAATAATAATAATAATAATATAATAATAATAATAATAATAATAATAATAATAATATGATAATAATAATAATAATAATAATAATAATAATAATAATAATAATAATAATAATAATAATAAAAAGGAAATATAAAAAAGCTCATTAAAAAAATATGACATTACAATTGCAGATTTAAGTCTAAAAGTGACACAATTACTGACCCTAAAAATCACATACACCCTAGGTAATTGATATTGACCGCATGCGTAACACCCACCTGAACGCGCATCATGCAGCGCAACGAGTTGACAGATAAGAGTTGTAGACCAAAAAAAAAAAAGAAAAAAAAAAGCTCACATATTATACATCTCGTGCAATTATATACTAACTGTTACTATATTATATGATCGCCTGCAAAAAACCTTAGAGTTTCTAAAGTGGAAGCTCTGACCAGTGCTTCTTTTCGTTTGAGACACGTCATGTCTCGGGTCTAGCTGTCAAAAAGACTATATAATAGTTGTTTTGAAAATATATTATTTTGGGCTAATGCAAGTTAGTTAGAAGAAAAGTATGCGGAGATCAAGTTATATAGTATATCACAACTGAAGACAGCTTTTTTGAAATATCAGCATGCTAGTATTATTATTATTATTATTATTATTATTATTATTATTATTATTATTATTAATTATTATTTTATTATTATTTATTATTATTATTATTTATTATTATTATTATTAATTATTAATTAATATTATAATTATTATTATTATTATTATTATTATCATTATTATTATATTATTATTATTATTATTATTATTATTATTATTATTATTTTATTAT